>BSBM01000236.1:9832500-9945000 GCA_027924585.1 Larix kaempferi | reverse complement strand
TTGCCGAAACTTGAAAGGTTTTCTGGTTCCAGAATTTTTGTGAATTTTTGGGTTGTGGGAGGTGTTCCATTCCATCCAGAGTGTTGTTTCCATTAGTAAATACTTTTCGTTTGATCGAAAACGGTTTCCAGTTGCTTCAGAAACACGTATTTCATCAGATCTAAAGGTATAATGTTATAGTGACGTTTTTATTATTTTTAAAAATATTTCATATTTTATCAGTTTTTATTATTAAATTTTTTTAGTTTCAGATTGTTGCTTTCCATGTCTACATATTCTCTTTTATGTGCACCTTGTACGATCTCGGTAAATCAGAAGCAGAAAGGGAAATAGTTTTTCTCAGCTGTGTATGCTCTTTGCCGTGGACCTTGTGCGATTGCGGCAAATTAGAAACAGAGAGAAAACACATACTTTCTGGGAACGCTAATGAGATCTAAGCCAAAAAGTGTGGAATTTTTTTTGTTTTGTTTCGGTTTGTGGTGTAATTTGCAGGAAAAGAGGAAAGCACAAAAACCAAGAGAGAAGAGTAAAAAGAAAGAAAAAATCTTTCTTCTTCCCTTCTTTTACGTACATTTTAATATTAGCTCACTTGGTTCAAAGTTGCTTTATTCTTTAATAGGTCTTGAGTTCAAGTCTTATTAAGTTACTTTTAAACAAAGGTGCAAGCAATTTCTAATTTTAAGTTACTTTATTGTAAAAGTGCATCTGACTTAAATTAAAAATAAAAAGTGAATCACTTAAGTTCCTTTTTTTGTTGCACTATTTAAAGTAACATCATAGTAAAAGTGAAAATCACTTATTTTACAAAAGTGATTCACTTAAAGCAACTTTCTTGTAAAGTGATTTTCAAAGGTTCATCTTGCAAAGAGGGGGTTCTTTTTTTGAGTTGGCCATTCTCTATCTACCACGTCAATATTGGGGACATCTTTAACATTTTCTTTGATCATGCATAACTTCATCATATAGAGTCAATTTTCAGTGCCAGTTTTTTTTAAACCGCTTGTTTTTTCAAGCTCTTCGCATCTAGACTATTGGTTCCTATTTTTACAGCCATTAATTTACAATATGGCCTCCCCTTGTGATATTCTACTTACCAGTTCCAACTATTTGTCATGGAAATCTTGTATGGAGGATGTTCTACAAAGTAGGGGACTTTTCAGAATTACCTCAGGGAAAGAAACCAAACCCACTAATGACGATAAGAAAATAAAATGGGCAAATAAATGTGATGAAGCTCATGGATTGATTAGGATGTCAATATCTACTGATTTGCGATTCCACATATCTAGAATTAATGAACCTGATACAGCTTGGAAAAATTTGGAAGCTTTGTTTGGTAAACACAATGAAATTGGAGGTCATCAAATCGAAAATGAGTTGATTTCTTTAAATCCAAGTGTTTTTTCATGTATTCAATATTATTTATCTAAGTACAAAACTCTTAGACTCTTATGTGAAGAATGCAAGATTAAGAGGGAAGACAAACAATGCATTTATCATATTCTTTCAAAACTTGGACCTGCATATTCTATTTTTGTATCTACATTTTATTCCATGAAAGAATCCTTGAATGTAGCTAGCTATCAAGAGCCTAGTCTTGAATCCTTTTGTGATTCCTTGATTAGAGAGAAAGATAAGGTCATCCATCTTGGAATGATTAGCAATGCAGATTTATATGGGAAAGCCTTATTGTCCCAACAGAAAGAAAAGTCCAAGCCTCCCAAGAAACAAAATTTTTGCAATAATAACTCAAAAAAGGGTCCCAAACCCTCTCTGTCAGCTCCTTCTTTAAAAAATGACAAAGGATCCAAGCCGAAAGGAAAGAAGACTGAGCATCATTGCAACTATTGCAGGAAATATAATCATGATGAATCTAAGTGTTTCAAGAAGATGGCAGCCTTGGAAGCAGCAATGAAAAAGCACCACATCAACCTAAATTCACCTTCATAATCTAACTCTCATGGACATGCACTTTGTGCTTCTGGTTATTCATATACTGCATCTTCTTCTTCTACTTCAAATGAGTGGCTCATTGATTCTAGAGGATCTTATCATATGGTTGAGGATCAAACCATATTTTCTACTATGCATGAATGTAACACCAAACAAATATTTGTTGGTGATGATAGATCTCTAATTGTTGTAGGATCTGGAACAGTTCCAGTAGATAATGGTCATTTTAGTGATGTACTATGTGTTCCAAGAATTTTCTGCAATTTGTTATCAGTCTATCAAATCACTCATTCTAGTAAAGATAAAACTGTGGCATTTACACCTCACCAAGTTGTAATCAAAGATTTTAAAGATCCTCAACATGTCCTAGCTACCGAAATTGCTGATGATATTACCAAGTTGTACAAATTTAACAACTTTGGGTCATCACCTTTTCCTTCAATTTTGTTGCTCATAGTGATAACTTGAGAAAACTTTGGCATGAGCGATTTGGTCACTTAAATTATCGCTCATTCGCATGAGCGATTTGGCATGAGAGATTTGGATGTGTACTTAGAAAACATCATCGAGATAGTTTCGACAAACATGCCTCTTGGCATGCCTTGGTTCCCTTGGAGCTTGTGCATGGTGACTTGTGTGGTCCTCTTCCATCTGCTTCCTTTTCTGGTTTCAAATATTTCTTAACTTTCATTGATGATTACTCCAGACACACTTGGGTTTATTTCCTAAAACTTAAGAGCGAAGTATTTAACATGTTCTTGGCCTACAAGGCCCTTGTTGAAAAACAATATGGTCATCAAATTATTAAGTTAAGATCCGACAATGGAGGAGAATATGTTAACAAAAAGTTCACTACTTTCTATAGTGAACAAGTAATCTAGCAACAACACATTGTTCCATATACACCACAACAAAATGGTGTAGCTGAACGGAAGAACCGCACTTTAAAAGAAATGGCTAATTGTATGATCCAATCTAAGGGACTAAGTTTTCAATTTTGGGATGAAGCCATAAATTATGCAAATTACATAGTTAATCGCATCCCCACTAAAGATTTACAAGGTATCACACCAGAAGAAGCATGGAGTAAAACTAAACCCGATATAAGTCACTTCTGTGTTTTTGGTATTGAAGCATGGGCTCACATTCTGGATGAAAAATGGAAAGCATTGCAGCCTAAAAGTGAAAAGTGCATATTTGTTGGATATTCTGAAGATGTAAAAGGTTATAGACTTCATCAACCACATTCTCATGATATAATCATTAGAAGAGATGTTAAATTTGATGAGAATCTCTTGGTCTACGAGCCTAACTTAGCGGTTGTTCCATCTTTGTCCTGCGAGCCTAATTCGGCGTTTGTGCCTTCTTCTACTTCTAACTTCCTTGACAGATTTCCAACTTTAGTTTCGGATGATTATAGTGAGGATGAAAATCCACCTCCACCTACTCATGTTCCTCCAGTTGCACCAGCACAAGTGCTTCCTTGATGGGTCCGTTCAACATGTGAAGCAACTGGTGATCTTGCCAGTGATCCTAGAGATCAACATCGAACACATTCTCAGTTTCAGCGAGCATCTTCTCTTTTGGCTCAAGTTTCTGAGAATCATGATCCAGAAACTTTTGCAGAGGCTTCAAGAAATCCATATTGGGATGCAGCTATGGATGAAGAATATCATTACTTAATGGCGAACGATACTTGCGATCTTGTACCTCTTCCAAAAGGAAGAAAACTTGTCAGATGTAAATGGGTCTATAGAACTAAGTATGCATCAGATGGAAGTGTTGAATTACTGAAGGAAAGCTTAGTTGCCAAATTTTTTTCACAAGTTGAAGGGATTGAGTACAATGAAACCTTTGCTCCTGTCACAAAAATGAACTCCATATGCCTTGTTCTTTCCCTTGCAGCCTTACATAACTGGGAATTCCATCAAATGAATGTCAAATCTACATTCTTAAATGGTGATTTACAGGAGGAAATTTACATGGAACAACCTCCTGGCTATGTTCAAAATAACTCTAGCCTTGTCTGTCGCCTTAAGAAATCCTTATATGGCCTTAACCAAGCTCCTAGAGCTTGCTATGCCAAAATGGATAGATTTCTACTTAACACTGGTTTTTTTAGATGCCAATCTGACCCCAATGTGTATACCAAGAAAGTAGGAAACCATCTCATCATACTTGTTCTATATGTTGATGACCTCATTCTTACTAGTAGTGACCCTAAGCTTTTAACCCATTTGAAATCTAGTCTTAAGCAAAATTTTGAAATGTCAGACTTAGGATGTTTGCATTATTTTCTTGGTCTCCAAGTCCTGCAAACCAAAGAATGAATCTTTCTTTCTCAGTCTAAGTATGCTTGTGACCTTCTTCGTTGCTTTCACATGGAATATTGCAAACCAGACCCTTCTCCCTTCCAATATGGAGTCAAAATTTCTGCCACTTGTACTTCACCTAAAGTAGATGCCACCTTGTATCATCAGCTTGTTGGTAGTCTCTTATACTTGAATCATTCCGATCCTGACCTTTCTTTTGTCGTTGTTCGTGTTTCCCGTTATATGCAAACACCTCATGGAAGTCACTGGAAAGCAGCTAAAAGAATACTTCGATATATTCGAGGTACAATTCAGTTTGGGATTCATTACAGTACAAGGGGAAACCTTTGTTGGTTGGTTTCATGTATTCAAATTGGGTGTGCAATTCTGATGATTGAAAGTCTATTGCAGGTTATGTTTTCAGTCTCGGATCTGGACCTGTCACTTGGGATTGTAAGAAACAACAAGCTCTTTCTCTTTCTTCAGCAGAGGCAAAATATCGAGCCACAGTTAATGCCAGTCTGGAAGCTTTATGGCTTTGACAAATCCTTTCAGAGTTTGGATTCGAGCAAAAAAATCCTACTCCACTTTGGTGCGACAATCAAAGTGCCATTAAGCTCACCAAAGATCCAGTTCTACATCAACGTAGCAAACACATTGAGCTACATATGCACTTCATCATAAATCTTGTTCATGATCGTGTTCTTGAAGTGCTCTTTTTCCCTATAGATGATCAAGTTGCAGACATCTTCACCAAATCTCTTACAGAAGTGAAGTTTTCTAAACTTTGATCTATGTTAGGAGTTCAGGAATTTGTCATTAAGGGGGGATAGGCTCTAATGCTTCCTTCCTTCTCCTAATAGTGTCACTTTTGTAAATCCTTCAATCCTATCCCAAGTTGTTCTTAAGGGGGGACATTAGGATATTTAGACACTTAGGAGTTAGTTAAGATGAACTTGTGTAATATATCCGTTAGTTAAAGTGTGTTTCCTTAGTATGTATTAGTATGCATTTGTAAATATTTAATTCGACGGTCATGCTATGTTCTAGACATAGAGTGATCCGATGGTTCAACTTCTCTTAGATCATACCTACCCTTGATCCATGGCTTAACACTCGATTGGTCCATGTTCTCTATTTAAATAGCATGGAGGTTCATTGGCTAGTTGATCGATTATGAGAAGCTCATTTGTAACTTTCTTTCTTTTGCATAATAAAATGCTCCGTAGAAGTTATTTGGCCGGGGTCATGGATTGTTTTCCTCTAGGGGGTTTTAACCACATCAAACATCGATGTATCGATCTCTGATCTGTTTGTGTGAAGTGGTTGCTCTAGGTGTTCGGTATTTTGGGAGTACCCTGCATACTCGAGTACCTGAACATTGATCAGCCTTCCTCTTGGTTCATATCTAACAATGTATAACCAACTTGCTTTACCTGGCACCTCTGAGTAAAAGAATTGATCACATTGACTTAGAAGAACATAAGGCTCTGTACTCGGTTCAAGTTCCCTTGTATTAACCATGGCAAATCCATTAGCATGCTCAATAACATTTCCTTCGGGATCATGTTCATTCATTCGTAGCCTGTACAATTTGACCTCAAATAGAACTATTTTAAAGGAATTAAAGTCACACTCAATTATATCTTGCAAATAACCATAGTACCTATTTTTAGATACTTCTGGATGCTTGTCACTTCTAGAGGAAACATTAGTGACCTGAAAAACTGCAATTATCCCACAACTGAATGTTTTCTTCTTGTCATCCAACTTTTTTATGCAAAATTTACAACCATTGCACCACATTTCCTTGTGGTGTATCAACTGCATCATGGTCAACTCAGTAAATAAATATATAAGAAGAAATAAATGAAAGAAATACATTGATACAATGGGAAAAAATGAAACAAATGAGGAGGGTAAATATACTTTCCTTTTTACCTTTTAAACCACATGCTAAATCAATTTCCCTTTGGGTAAGTTCACTGGGATATTCTTCTTGATAGCGATGCATTATTTTAATCATTTTACTAACCCCTTCCCATGATAAGGTACCATAGAATTCTATACATTGTTCTATCCATTCCTCGATCCAATCAATATTGTTTGCAATGTATAAATGAAGTGCATCCCACACGCGACCAACTATATGAAAAAATAACAATTAAGAATTGTAAATTAGCTATCATTAAAGGCAATTAAGTTTACCTTAAAATACTGATGGAATAATAAAAATTACATGAGTATTATATATATATATATATTAAATTGAAAAATTAATTGTATAATAAATTAAATCTACACCATTCAATTACCTTTCACTTTCCTCGTTCTACCTTTCCCCAATAGAACCTCCCCTTCAAATTTGTTGATGTAGTTGACATGCCAAATGCGAGGAAAATTGATATTTTTTGCTAAATTTGGAAGATACTGACTAATTTACACCATGGATGGATATACCATATATCCTTGCACCATAAAATCCTCAGGATGTGCTCTTTGTCTAACAAAAGCCTTCAATGACTTCAAAATCCTTTCCACCATCCACATTTACGTTGAGTTTACAGGTCCACACAATTCAATCTCCTCAACTTGGTGTATGAGGTAGTTTTCTTGTGCATTGAAAAATGTTGGAGGTAAATACTTCTGCATTTCACACATTAGACGATGAATTTCTCTCTTCCAATACCTAATATCTTATTTATGGATTTCTTTAAATGAAATCCACCAACAAAAGATGCAAGAAAATAACATTGATCAACAAGATTGAGGCATATATAATAAAGTTCCAAGATGTAAAACACAATATGTCAATAAGCTATGCAACAAAGAGAACAAACATTTTCATGCATATAAATTGTTACTTACCTCATGTATTTACCAAGATCATATGTAACTTGTTTTATGCTGTCATCAAAGCTATCTGGGAGAGATAGAGGTAGAACGTATTGTAGCAACAATCAAATCATTATTTAATGTTTCCAAATAGGAGAGAAAAAATACTAAAAAGATGTACTAAATCGAAATTATATGCATAAATAATTACCTGAATGAATTTATGCCAGTCATGAGTTTTAACACTGCCAAAATCACCTTTTTCCATTAGGATATTTTGTATGTTCGACGAAAACCCCATCGGAAACCTTATTTTATGAATGACCTCTTTTATAGCATTGCTTGTTGCTCTGTCAATAACCATGGAAGACTAATATTTCGGTCCCCATCTCTGACATTAGAAATAATTACACTTTGCAATGCATGATTGGCTCTGCAATGTCACTACAAATTTTTTCAATTTTATCTTTGTCAGACCTTCCATATAATATTCGCCATATCATTTATGTTACATTCTTCCCAATATGCATTGTATCAAACAAATGAGTTATTTTTAGGTGCTCGTAGTAATGCAACCTACTGAATTGCATGGGATAATTCTAGAGTCCTCGTAGAATCCCATTCATGCCTTAAATAAATTCATTAAACATAAATGAAAACACATTAACAATAATTCATGACACCCATGGTAGAGAAAATTCAGTAAAAATATAAAAATCATAATATCACGTGTTTATATATGCTCTATATACAATTTGCATACCTCGACGATTTCTATTGTATTCCAACTTCCATAGGTGAGGTGTCATTCTTCGTGGTTTCTTTCCATTCTCATATTTACCATTGAATTTTGTTTTCTCAGTAGTTCGATAGCTATGGTTCTTAGGGATGAAGTGCCTGTACTCATCAAACACCCCCTTTGCTAAACTTCTTGAACGACGAGATTTTATCCTAGGAACAAATACTAGACATGCAAATTTACCCTTTGTTTAAAGACCTGCAAGACATATGTATAATGTTATTGTTAGGATATTCCTATACTCCATCCTAGTCCCACCAATATTTTGATCATTTACATTTTCAGTCATGCATGCACTTTTAGGGTTTGCATGCATCCCAGTAATCAGTCCAGCACCTAGCCCTCAGTTAGCTAGCCCCTAGGAGCTTCTCACTATTCATTTTTAGCCCTCCAGTTGCTTAATGCACCCTTCTTCCTTGATTTTAGGAAGCAACTCGCCCTTCTTCACCTACCAGTCCAGTTGTCTTTAGTTTATACTCAGTTACACTTAGTTACACTCAGTTACACCTACTAGACTCAGTTTGACTGATGGTTGACAGTTACTTGAGCATTGATGAATCCACTGATGATGATGAAGACTTCTAGGTGTGCTTCGATGACACTCCAGTGATCTTTTGATCACTCCATGAAGGCTAATTAGAATTGACACCTTGGGCATTCGAATTCCTCATGCATTATACTATTTATTTGTCCATATTGTGATTAATTAACTAGTGTGTGTGAAGTATTATTGCTTCTATCCGAGTTCTATTGTACCATATTATTCTGTTGCTCATTATACTGTATTGACCACTCTTCTTATATTTTCTTGCTTAATCATAATCATTCTCTTGTGAGGTATACATCATCTCCTAGATCTACTGTGAGGATTTTCACATGCTATCAGAGCATGTTGAGAGTATTGTTTATCTCCATTTTTTAGAGTTTTTTGCAGGTTATTACCAAGATTTCGAGTGCAGTAGTTCTGCATTTTTGCAGTAGTAGCAGTTGCAAATATTCTCTATTTTTTTTGCAGGTCTTATACAGCTTCCATGAATTCAGAAGAAATCCCTCTTCTTTCTCCATTCAACTATGATGAATGGAAACCAAAAATGATAGAATATTTGAAGAGTTGTGGTCTCTTTGATTATTGTTTTGAAAGAGAGTTCGAATCCTCTGAAGAAAAGATTGATTGGTTAAATCAAGGTGACAATGTCAGTGCAACCATGATGTTTGCTATGCCTCGAAGCATTGCATATGACCTCCCTGATGTTGAAACTCCAAAAGAGCTATGGGCCCATCTGGATGGAAGTTTTGGCATAAAGTATGTAGGGTTTGGTCCAACAAACAACTTCAAGAACTTGCACACCATTACATTCTCCTTGATGATGTTGTTGGTCATGAACCAATATCCAACACATCTCATATTGAAGTTGTCCACAAACAAGAAGAACTTGCAGATTCTACACTCATGCTCCAAATTTCTTCTATTTCAATTTCTGTGCCAGCTCACACTCTAGAAATTGCAGAAGGTCCTAAATCCTCTCTTGCACAAGAGTTTGCTGGTTTGCATCATGATCTTATGAATGTCTCGGAGGTAAATTCAGCCATTGGAGGTAATGCATTCGCTCTCCCTGATTACTCACCTCTTACTTACTACTATATGATCATTAATTCACGCTTTCAGAAGGTTATTGAAGATTATGGCCATTGTCATTCGCTTGGGATAATTTCTCATGCAATTATTGGTTTTAATCTCACCTCTAATGGTTCAAAGGAGATCTCAAGAAACCATGATTCAAATCTTGGATCTAATTTGGATTCTAAGCAATCACTACTTGGGATAATTTATCATACATATGATGGTTTTGATTTCACCCCTGTTGGTTCAAAGGAGATCTCAAGAAACTGATTTTGATTTCAAGAAAACATGTAATAGTTCTTTTTGGCATAATCTCACCCATGGTGGTTCGAAGGAGAAGACAAAAGACTATCTGCATATTCAAAAATTTGATCCTACCTTAGCTGATTCGAATCACAAGTTCAAGGATCATCCTCATACTTTTGGATTTGTTCTCATCACATTTGATCTGAAAAGCAAGTACAAGCACATATTTTTTGAGCATGATCCACTTCTTCCCAAGAAGAATATACCTCTAGACATATGACCAAGCATCACACCTGCTTGAGTTTCGAGCCTTTATTTTTTATGTGTGCCTTACAGTTTGTTTTGAGGAGGGGGTATTTTTCCCATGAAATTTTGCCCACTTCCTTGGTTTATTGACTGTTATTATTCGTTGTATTGGGTGACCTTTGGTCTTAGTTACTAGGGCCCAAGATGGATTAAGGGGGGGTGTTAGGATATTCCTATACTCCATCCTAGTCCCACCAGTATTTTGATCATTTACATTTTCAGTCATGCATGCACTTTTAGGGTTTGCATGCATTCTAGGGTTTGCATGCATCCTAGTCATCAGTCCAGGACCTAGCCCTTAGTTAGCCAGCCCCCAGGAGCTTCTCACTATTCAGTTTTAGCCCTCCAGTTGCTTAATGCGCCCTTCTTCCTTGATTTTAGGAAGCAACGCGTCCTTCTTCACTTACCAGTCCAATTGTCTTCAGTTTATACTCAGTTATAGTCAGTTACACTCAGTTACACTTAGTTACACTCATTTACACCTACCAGACTCAATTTGATTGATGGTTGACAGTTACCTGAGCATTGATTACTCCACTGATGATGATGAAGACTTCCAGTTGTGCTCCGATGACACCAGTTGTGCTCCGATGACACTCCAGTGATCTTTTGATCACTCCATGAAGGCTAATTCTAATTGCCACCTTAGGGATTCGAATTCCTCATGCATTGTACTATTTATTTGTCCATATTGTGATTAATTAACTAGTGTGTGTGAAGTATTATTGCTTCTATCCGAGTTCTACTGTACAATATTATTATGTTGCTCATTATACCGTATTTACCACTCTTCTTCTATTTTCTTGCTTAATCATAATCATTCTCTTGTGAGGTATACATCATCTCTTAGATCTACTATGAGGATTTTCACAGTTATAGCATCAAAATATTATTAATTTAAAAAAAATGCATGTTATTTACCTTGAAAACATATAATTTTAACAACGTGCAACAGAAAGTTACATACCACAAAAATGTGTTTACCCGGGAGCATCATGAATTACCCATGCAAGTATTCCATGGAACTGAAATTGTTTATTCCCTATTGGTCTCGAGATTTCATACATTGTGATTCCAGCCCATAACTTCAATAGCTCATCGATAAGAGGCTCAATATATACATTCATATCTTTAACTTGGTACTTACCTAATTGATCATTCAACATACAATATTGATATTTAGTTATGTGTCCCAATATATAAAAGGTGTTCTCATGCAACAATTAAACAAATAAATTAATGAAATAATATAATTACTTTAAAAAACATACATGGAATAATCATTGCCAACATTTCATGTTATCTCTTTATCGTCATCCAAGGAGGAAGGTTATTGTTTATGACGAAAACAGGCCACACTGAGTAAGTACAACGAATCTCACCAAATGGATTGAAACCATCAGCTGCCAATGAAAGTCTAACATTATGAGGTTTGTTAGGATATTCCTATACTCCATCCTAGTCCCACCAGTATTTTGATCATTTACATTTTCAGTCATGCATGCACCTTTAGGGTTTGCATGCATCCCAGTCATCAGTCCAGCACCTAGCCCTCATTTAGCCAGCCCCCAGGAGCTTCTCACTATTCATTTTTAGCCCTCCACTTGCTTAATGTGCCCTTCTTCCTTGATTTTAAGGAGCAACTCGCCCTTCTTCACCTACCAGTCCAGTTGTCACTCAGTTACACTCAAGTACACTTAGTTACACTCAGTTATCAGTTACACTTAGTTACAGTCAGTTACAGTTAGTTACACTTAGTTACAGTCAGTTACAGTCAGTTACACTTAGTTACACTGAGTTACACTTAGTTACACTGAGTTACACTCTGTTACACCTACCAGACTTAGTTTGACTGATGGTTGATAGTTACTTGAGGATTGATGACTCCACTGATGATGATGAAGACTTCCAGTTGTGCTCCGATGATCATGAGGACACCTAGTTGTGCTTCGATGACACTCTATTGATCTTATGATCACTCTGAGAGCCTAATTCAAATTGCCACCTTAGGCATTCGAATCCTCTCTACCATTGTACTATTTATTTGTCCATATTGTGATTAATTAATTAGTGTGTGTGAAGTATTATTGCTTCTATCCGAGTTCTACTGTACCATATTATTATGTTGCTCATTATACTGTATTGATCGCTCTTCTTCTATTTTCCTGCTTAATCATAATTACTCTTGTGAGCTATACATCATCTCTTAGATATGCTATGAGGATTTTCACATGGTATCAGAGCCATTGCAGGGACAAGATCTCTTTTCTACAGGTGTTTCTACAAGAGGATTTGAGTGAATTTGCTCAAAAATTACAAAAAGTTTTGGCATGAAAGATCTCAAGGGCATTCGCTCATGTGCATGCAAAGCCTGAAAATACTTCCAATCCCACTCCAGAAGCTTGAGTTTCCACATAAATCCTGGATCTGATACATTGGACCTATTCAACATTGCTTGATATCCAATCCTAGGTGTGATGCAACTCTAAAAGGGTGGATTGTTTGACCTCATTGTTCTTGGTTTTATTGTGATTTGCAGGTTATTGTCTCCATCAATTGCATTCACTACTTTTCCCTTGCAAGCATTTCTACATTAGTGTGCACTCGCTCCTAGCAATGGAACACTCTGCTTCAAAGCCTATCCTCACCCCATTCAATTATTTTGATTGGAAAAATGATATGGAGATCATATTACGTTCAAAAGGTTACTACCGAGTCACACTTGGTCTTCAATTGGAGCCAAACACCTTGTCAGATAGAACCAAACACTACAACAAGCTTGATGAAGCTTATGGTCTTCTTTGTCTCTCCATCTCCAAAGATCTTCACTTCCATCTCAGTGGATTGAAGACTCCAAAAGCTATATGGGAGCAACTTGAAACACTATTTGGCAAGTAGGGCGAGCTTAGGGCTTTTCAATTAGAGAATGAATTGATTTCCCTTAATCCTGAGAATTTCGAGACCATTAATGAATTCTTCACAAAATTCAAGAACTTGAACATGCAGTTGAAGAATAGTGGAGTTATCAAAGAGGATAAGCAATTGATCCTCTCCATTCTCAGCAAGCTTGGTAAAGATTATTCGGTATTTGTCTCTACTTTCAATTACGGTTGGCTAACTACTCCGAATTGAAAGATGCCTACCTTGAATGCCTTCATTGAGTCCGTCACAAAAGAGCATGATAAGTTAATTCAAATGAGGTCCATAAGCTCCAAAGATTCATCCCTATGTGTTCAAGGACCCAAGATCTCGAATGGTAAAGGAAAGCAAAAGAAGGAGAAGCCCAAATTCGAACTTCACAAGCAAAGAGAGAAAGGAAAATAGACGGATGTACCATCCAGTTCGAAGTTCAAGCAAAAGGGAAAAGAAGGTAACCAAAAATATAAATGTTCTTATTGCAACCATGGCTTTCATCCTGAAAGTTCATGTATGAAGAAGACTATAGATCAAATGGCCCTCCTTTTGGAAAAGAACAACATAACTCCTCTCGACGGTGCAAGGAAGAAGGATAGGAATGATGATCATGAAATAGGACAAGCACTCATGGCAACTGTTTCGAAGCTCACTACTCTCTTGATAGATTCGGGTGCATCGAATCATATGGCTGCAAATATTGATTCTTTTTCTTCATTCGATCCAAATAGCTCCATCCCCATCCATTTGGGAGATGATTCAAAAATTTCTTCAAAGGGAAAAGGTACGATTCATGTAGATCATGGAAGCTTTCAGAATGTTCTCTATGTGCCTTCCTTGGCTTCAAATCTTCTTTCTATGTATCAAATGACACACACTAGTGAACCGAAGCAAGTTACATTCAGCCCTAATATAGCTGAAATTTCTGATATCAAAAGTGGAATACTTATTGTAGTCGGAAAGGTGAACCACACTGCAAAATGCTATGAGTTTTCACACTTTATTCCGCTTGCAAATCCCACTGCTCTTCGCACACATGGTATCAGAGCATGTTGAGAGTATTGTTTATCTCCATTCTTGAGAGTTTTTTGCAAGTTATTACCAAGATTTCGAGTGTAGCAGTTGCAGCAGTTTCTGCATTTTTGTAGCAGTAGCAGTTGCAGTTATTCTATATTGTTTTTGCAGGTCCTCTATAGCTTCTATGTATTCATCAGGAATGACTCCTCTTGATCCACTCAACTATGATGAATGGAAACCAAGAATGATAGCAGACTTGAAGATCCATGATCTTTTTTATTGTTATTTTGAAAGAGAGTTCGAATCCCCTGAAGAGAAGATTGTCTGGTTAAATAAAAGTGACATGCACTTTCAAGCAATAATGTTTTCTTTGTTTGCAAGACAAACATTCCAATTCAAATACCGTAATGGTGTTGAAACTCCAAAGGAGTTATGGACTCCAAAAGAGATATGGGCTCACCTGGATGAAAAATTTGGCAGAAAGAATGAAGGACTTGGTCCTAACCCATTCGAAAGCAAGCAAAGTGATGCATTCACTCCTCTTGATGGTCTCTCAGATCATGAACCAGTATCATCTCATATTGAAGTTGTTGACAAAGAACTTGCAGATTCTCCACTCATGCTCAAACTTTCTTCTCTTTCTGTGCCAGCTCACACTCTAGATATTGCAAAAGGTCCTAAATCCTCTCTTGCACCAGAGTCTGTTGGTTTGCATCATGATCACATGATTATTTCGGAGGTCAAAACAGCTATTGAAGGTAATGCACTCGCTCCTCTCCAGCTATCTCCTCTTTTATACTACTATATGATCATAATTCCATGCTTTTAGAAGGTCATTGAAGAATATGGCCATTGCCATTTGCTTGGGATAATTTCTCATGCATCTATTGGTTTTGATCTCACCTCTCATGGTTCAAAGGAGATCTCAAGAAACCATGATTCAAGTCTTGTATCTAAATTGGGTTCTAAGCGATTACTGTTTGGGATAATTTCTCATGCATATGATAGTTTTGATATCACCCCTGCTGGTTCAAAGGAGATCTCAAGAAACTGTTTTTTAAGTCTTAAATCTGATTTTGATTTCAAGCAAACATGTAATAGTTCTTTTTGGCATAATCTCACCCATGGTGGTTCGAAGGAGAAGACAAAAGACTATATGCACATTCAAAAATTTGATCCTACCTCAGCTGATTCAAATCACAGGTTCAAGGATCATTCTCATACTGTTGGATTTGTTCTCATCACATTCGAACTGAAGAGCATGTACAAACACATGCTTTTTGAGCATGATCCACTTCTTCCCAAGAAGAAGATACCTCCAGACATATGACCAAGCATCACACCTGCTTGAGTTTGGAGCATTTATTTTTATGTGTGCCTTACAGTCTATTTTTTGAGGAGGGGGTATGTTTCGCATGAAATTTTCCCACTTCCTTAGTTTATTGACTGTTATTATTCATTCTATTGGGTGACCTTTGGTCTTAGTTACTAGGGCCCGGGATGGATTAAAGGAGGGTGTTAGGATATTCCTATACTCCATCCTAGTTTCACCAGTATTTTGATCATTTACATTTTCAGTCATGCATGCACCTTTAGGGTTTGCATGCATTCTAGGGTTTTCATGCATCCTAGTCATCAGTCCAGCACCTATCCCTCAGTTAGCCAGCCTCCAGGAGATTCTCACTATTCATTTTTATCCCTCCAGTTTCTTAATGCGCCCTTCTTCCTTGATTTTAGGGAGCAACTCACCCTTCTTCACCTACCAGTCCAGTTTTCACTCAGTTACAGTCAGTTATGTAAAGTTAGTCACAGCAGATCTAATGAACAAATAAATCAGTCACAACAGATGAACATAGAAGAAATGGTGCAAAACTGTGCAAAACATGCAGCAGTGCTATCTATCCCAGAAAAGGGTGAATGAATTACAATACAAACTGTTACAATCAATGAGCAATTCGAATTGACTAAGTAGGCCATTCGAATCACTAAATGGAGTAGCTTGACTCTATCTAGGAGTCCTCATCAATCATCGGTGGTGCTCATCAATCACAATAACCAGTCATCCAGGTGTCAAACTGAGTCTAACTGAGTGTAATAAATGTAACTGAAGTGTGTAGCACTGATATAGGATCTGGAGGCTCAGTGGGGGCGCATGGGAGGCTAACTGAAGTCAGAACAAGTCACCTAATCAAACTGGAGGTCAAACGGAAGTGATACAGTCAGTCGGGAGTGAAACTAGCCTCAAATCAGGGAGAATCGGAGCTAACTGAATGTAACTGGAGTGGAACTGCAGTGGTAGGTGAACAAGTGCGCCCTTCTCTGGAAGTAGGTGAGAAGTGGGCGCCTTTCAGCTTAGGAGGGCTAAAACTCTGTGGTAAGTGGCTCCCGGGTGCTAGAAGAAGGTGGATAAGGTGCTGGAGGCATCAAACTGGTGACTGGGATGCATGCCTGTGCATGCAAAACCCTAGATTCTGCATATCCTGAAATAGATCATGCAGGATCCCGAAATAGATGATGTATCCCGAAATAGATGATGTGGATATCCGAACACCCCCCCTCAAGCTAGACTATGATGTGCCAACTAAAAATAATGTGGGGCCCTGGTAACTAAGACCAAAGGTCACCCCAATACAATAATAATCCAAACTAATAACAGTAAATAAACCGAGGAAATGGGGAAAACCTCATGGGAAAAATACCCCCCCTCAAAATGAACTGTAACACACCAAAAGATTTAACTGCTCCAAACTCAAATAGATATGTCTGGAGGTATCTTACTCTTGGGAGTAAATGGATTATGCTCCAAAAACATGTGCTTGAATTCTCCATCAGTGGATGCAAGCGAATGTGGAGACTTTATGAACTTGCTCTTCATACCGAAAATGGTGAGAACAAATCTGAAAATATGAGGATGATCCTGGAACCTGTGATTCGAACCAAGTGAGGTAGGAATAGCTCCAATCGGATCAAATAGATCTTGAAACTTGAACTTCTTATCAATAGAAGTTAAATCAGCTCCAAAAATAGATGAATGGTTTCTTGAGATCTCCTTTGAACCAACAAGGGTGAGATCAAAACCAAAATCAGCAAAAAGTGCATGAGAATTGAACTCAAGCGAATGGTAGTGCTCTTCATCTTCATTAAAACTCTGAGAAACTTTGCAAATGATAGAACATAAGTTTATAGAAGGCATGCAATCAAGGAGGGCGAATGCTTCACCTCCAAAATCAGATTTTACCTCCAAAACATCAAGTAGATCATTATTCCGCATGCCGACAAACTCATGTGAAAGAGAGGATTCAAGAACCTCTTCGGAATCTAGAGTATGAGCTTGTTTATCTTGCTCAGAATTTGAAATAGAAGACTTTGAGAGAATGAGTGTTGAATCTACAGTTTCTTCTTCATCTTGAACAATTGTTGAGGCCAACACATGATCGAAAAGAACACATAAGGAGATCTCACTGGGCTTTTTCTCCAAAAGGCTAGCATGATCCTCTTCTTCCTGCTTTCCAAATTCTCTGTCAAGTTGGACCCATAGATCACTTGGATTTTCAGCAGTCTTAATGAGGTAGCGCATACAAGGAGACATAGCAAGACATATTGCTCCAAAAGCTCTATCACAATCATTGAGCCAATCATTCTCCTCTTCATCGGAATCAAAATCTCTTGTATTACCAATGCACATATCAAAAAGACATTGTCTCTTCAAGAATGCAATCATCTTTGGTTTCCATTCATCATAGTTGAATGGAGTAAGAATATTTTGTGAAGAAAAAGTCTCCATCTTTGCATTAGCGAATGCACATGGAGGAAGTAAGAAACCTGCAAATCACACACAAACAAACACTATGTTTTCAGCCTTGCATGCACATGAGCGAATGCACATGAGATTTTGCATGCCGCTGCTAAAATATATTGGTGAGCAAAGATTGCTCTCTCTTCATGTAGAACACCTGTAGAAAAGAAATCTTGTCCCTGTCATGGCTCTGATACCATGTAAAGTTAGTCACAGCAGATCTAATGAACAAATAAATCAGTCACAACAGATGAACATAGAAGAAATGGTGCAAAACTGTGCAAAACATGCAGCAGTGCTATCTATCCCAGAAAAGGGTGAATGAATTACAATACAAACTGTTACAATCAATGAGCAATTCGAATTGACTAAGTAGGCCATTCGAATCACTAAATGGAGTAGCTTGACTCTATCTAGGAGTCCTCATCAATCATCGGTGGTGCTCATCAATCACAATAACCAGTCATCCAGGTGTCAAACTGAGTCTAACTGAGTGTAATAAATGTAACTGAAGTGTGTAGCACTGATATAGGATCTGGAGGCTCAGTGGGGGCGCATGGGAGGCTAACTGAAGTCAGAACAAGTCACCTAATCAAACTGGAGGTCAAACGGAAGTGATACAGTCAGTCGGGAGTGAAACTAGCCTCAAATCAGGGAGAATCGGAGCTAACTGAATGTAACTGGAGTGGAACTGCAGTGGTAGGTGAACAAGTGCGCCCTTCTCTGGAAGTAGGTGAGAAGTGGGCGCCTTTCAGCTTAGGAGGGCTAAAACTCTGTGGTAAGTGGCTCCCGGGTGCTAGAAGAAGGTGGATAAGGTGCTGGAGGCATCAAACTGGTGACTGGGATGCATGCCTGTGCATGCAAAACCCTAGATTCTGCATATCCTGAAATAGATCATGCAGGATCCCGAAATAGATGATGTATCCCGAAATAGATGATGTGGATATCCGAACAAGTTACACTCAGTTACACTTAGTTACAGTCAGTTACACTCAATTACGCTCACTTACATTGAGTTACACTTTGTTACACCTACCAGACTCAGTTTGACTGATGGTTGACAGTTACTTGAGCATTGATGACTCCACTGATGATGATGAGGACACCTAGTTGTGTTCCGATGACACTCTATTGATCTTATGATCACTCTGAGAGCCTAATTCGAATTGCCACCTTAGGCATTCGAATCCTCTCTACCATTGTACTATTTATTTGTCCATATTGTGATTAATTAATTAGTGTGTGTGAAGTATTATTGCTTCTATCTGAGTTCTACTGTACCATATTATTCTGTTGCTCATTGTACTGTATTGATCACTCTTCTTCTATTTTCCTGCTTAATCATAATTACTCTTGTGAGGTATACATCATCTATTAGATCTGCTGTGAGGATTTTCACAAGGTTCATCTTTAAAAATTGGCCATTTTTTTCAATGTTCTTCAATGCAGAACCATCTGCAGCCATTCAAAGAAAACCATCTTCAATTCTATTCTTTGCCTGGTAATCCATAAACTGTGCTATACTTTGGAACCTAAATAGTCGTCGAAAACGTGGAATTATGGGAATATAACAAAGAACTTTGCGAGGCACCTTTTTTGTTACTTGATCAGTTCGATATCTACTAATTTCACATTGTGGGCATTTGTTTTCTGATTCATACTATCCATAATATATAATATAATCATTAGGACATGCATCAATAGCTTGATATTCCATTCCAATTTCTTTCATAATCAAGAATACCTCTCGACATGTGTGTGGTAAATTATTTGATGGTGGTAATAGAAATTCACCCAACAATCTGCAACATTGACAAAAAAATGAAATGTAAACAATATACGTCATAAATATTGCATATCCTTAATTTACAAATTAATTAACACTAAAAATAGAGGAAAATAGTCAACTTTACATACATTAGGAGTTGTGTGAAACAAGTGTTTGATAAACCATTCAAAACCTCCAAGTTCACCAACAACAATATAGCAAATAGAATATTGGTTGTTGATCCTTCATAAAGAGGTTCTTGGGACTTCTCGAGTAGAGGATCATCATGAATATCATGGAGGTTGTCCTCATCCAATGGAGCAAATGTGTCTTGGAGCAATATATTTATCTCATCTTCTCCATTTGTATCAATAATGTCATCTTCTTCCATAGGATCATTAAGAACTCGATCTTCAATATCCTAATCTCCATGTTCCT
This sequence comes from Larix kaempferi, assembly GCA_027924585.1. Taxonomy (NCBI): domain Eukaryota; kingdom Viridiplantae; phylum Streptophyta; class Pinopsida; order Pinales; family Pinaceae; genus Larix; species Larix kaempferi. Next base: position 9,924,996 of record BSBM01000236.1, on the reverse strand, counting down.
CACCTTGTAAAGTAGTATTTCTACTATTATGTGTGAAATAGCTCTCTAGTGGTCTATATTTAGGGGGCATTGTCTTTATATTTACAAACAATGTAATAACATTAGTGCATAATATACAACACATATAATTAAAATGATAAAACATTTTGTGAATACATGATCAATACTATTACAAGAATTACATTATGTAATGAATAATGTCTTACCAAGGGATAATATTCATACCCCTTCAGCATGCCCCTTCTCCTTACAATATTTTTCAGTTGTTGTTCTTAAAATTCTTCTCATTCGGAAACCTCTCCAATCATTGCAAGGGAAATAACACTTTTCATCACCTTTTGCCTCCAATGTTTCCTTAAACTCAACATACCTCTTATTATTTTCTTCCCAAGTATATTTATTTGGCATTCTAATAGCCTATAAGAACAAAAAAAACTCAATCAATATATAAGTAAACTGAATAGATTATATATATATTAAAGGAGACAAAAAATTAAAGGACGTGACATGGAAAGTGAAAAATATAATTAGTAAATGTCCCTCCATATATATGGTCCTTAAAAATAGATCATGTATCTATCAAATTCTAAGTGACAAATATATATAAGCATTAGTATTGAAGAGCAAATGAATAGTCAACTCACTTTAAATTTTGCTCCACATGGGGACAATGAGTTCCTTGTGGGGTGTTTATAACCTTAGATTTATGTAAGTAAGGAAACCAAAAACCACATAAACAACTATGATTCAAAAAACTGACGCCACAAGATATGTTGGATGGGGCTATCAGGGAATTATTCGTCATATAAGCCAATAGGGAATTATATATCATATAGATTTTATATTTTTAGGTAGAGGTATATTATGACAACATGGATGGAAAACTTTGAATTTAGTAGAAGTGACTATCAAAGTTTGAAGAGATACACTTTTGTGGTCTCATTGGTTATCTATGAGGGGGCTAGTTAAATCTAATTAGATAGTGTTGAAATCTATGATGATGGTGGCATTGTTTACAATGACGATGATTTCATCATCAACATCATCATCATCATCATCATCGTCACTGATGATGATGATGATGATGGCGATGTTGGTGTTGTTTTGTATGATGATGATGATTACTGACGACGACGATGATGCTTATGATGACTATGATGCTTATGATGATGATGATGTTCTTGATGATGATGATGATAATGATGACAATGCTTATCATGATGATGTTCAGGATGGTGTTGGTGGTGATGATGATGATTGTCATCGACAAGATGTCGTTAGCATCACCATCACTAACATCGTGTTCCAAGTTGCTAGGTTGATGTGTGAGTTGTTGCTAGTTATACACTAGACTAGATCAATTGTTAAACGATTGTAGGAAAGGGATGGAAAATAAAATGTGATCGATACATAAGTTATGTATTAGAACATTCTAATTTCAATACTAACATTGGAAATGATATTAATTCCATGGATTATGGGTGCTATGTTTATTGTGATTAGTTATCTATGTGACTTATCAACAATTGTAATTTTTTGTGCAATGTTCTAAAGTAGGGCATGGGAAACATTCAAACTTATAGGCCCAAGGTCAATGTAAATACTTTTAAAATGGAAAGAGGTATATTCTAGGATTTTCTTGAAGTCATAACAATTTATGAATCCAAAAGAGGCACAATCCATAATTTCCTTGAAATAGTTAATTTTAGATCTATCTAGCTTGGATATCTCCTTGATATTATTTTTCATTCACCTAGATATAACCAAAGGATACCAATAAAAAACATAGAAGGAGAAAAAAAGGCATTTTAACACAAAAGACCATTTAAAAAATTACATTTTAACATAAATGAAAATCTAAAAATTACATTTTAACACAAATCACAATTTAAAAAATTACATTTTAACAAAAAAATCCCAAACTATATTAACATTTGCTCCATTGCATTGAAGCTCTAATGGAACAAAAAGGGCACAAACAAAAAACCGACTAGTGCATTGCAGTCCAACTAACCTGGAAAATGAAGGAGATAAAAAATTAGATGTGTTAAACCAGTACCGGACTCTTGAAATCATAGAACGAACAATCAACAGAAAAAATGTTGCAACTATAGCAAATAATTTGTGGAAATATGTCTTAAGAACATGTATTTATATATCAACGAGCGTCACGGTTCCAACGAAAATGCACAACAATCAAATTTAAAAAATAACAAAAAATAAACGAACGTTACTGTGGTAACCATTAACGTTGCACGTGTAAATTTTTTCCTCACTATAGCAACAAACTCATGTATGTCGCTATAGCAACGAATATTTGTCGCTATTGAGACGAAATGATACTTTTGTCACTAGAGCGACGATTATCGGGGGCCAGAACATTTTTTTTCAAAAAAATTATCTGTTTATCCACGAAAGTTTCGATTTTAACTTATTCGTGGTAATATTTCGTGGAACTTTTGAGCCATATGTACTAGTGGGAGGATTTCTTATGCAAGATAACCATGTGGTATGCTATGAGTCAAAGAAGATGAAAGACCATGAGAATAACTCTGCTACCCATGATTTAGAGCTTGAAGCCATAGTGCACACTTTGAAAATGTGGAGGCACTATTTAATGGGAAAAAATTTTGAACTAAGGACATACCATTGGGTCTGAAATATTTGTTTGAGCGGCCAACATTAAATGCTAGGCAAGCAAGATGGCTGGAATTTTTATGTGAATTTTATTTTGAGATCAAACACATAAAAGGTAAGGAAAATAAGGTGGTTGATGCACTTAGCAGAAAAGTACATGAAATACATGTGGCAGCCATTAGTACCTTCCAATCAGATTTGAGGAAGCATATTGTTAAATGTATTGCTGAAGATGAACTGTATGTGCAAGTAAAAGACAAATTACAGCAATAGAATTTAGAAAAGAGGTATGAAGGTTACCATTTGGAAGGTTACGTACTTCTTGTTTGTAAAAATGGAATTTATATTTCTAATGTGGCATATTTGAGAAGGATTGTTATGGATGAAAACCATAAAATGCCATATTCTAGTCACCCATGATACCAGAAAACAATTGCTACAACTAGAAAACAATATTTATGGTTGGGAATGAAAAATGACATTGTTGAGTATATTTCTAAGTGTATGAAATGTCAACAAGTAAAGGTTGAACATCAACACCCAACAGGTTTCTTGCAACCTTTTCCAATTCCGGAATGGAAATGGGAAGTGATTTCCATAGATTTTATTACAAGTTTTCCAATGACAGTGAGGTAGCATGATTCCATCATGGTTGTGGTGGATAAATTATCTAAGGCAACACACTTTATACTAGTTAAATCAACGTATAAAATGGATGCCATTGCAAATATTTTTATGAAGGAAATTTTCAGATTACATGGTTTGCCTAAGGCAATAATTTCAAATAGGGATACCAAGTTCAACTCATATTTTTGGAAAGGTATTTTCGTTGATTTGGGTATGCAGCTGAACTTTAGTACTGCCTACCATCCACAAAAAGATGAGCAAACATAAAGAGTAAATTAGGTGCTTGAAGACATGCTACGCATGTATGTGATGGGTAAACCATCCAAGTGGGAATATGACCTACACTTGGTAGAGTTTGCATACAACACCAAGAAGCAAGCACCATTATGCATGAGTCCATTTGAATATTTATATGGAAAGAGGTGAAGAACACTAGTTACTTGGGATAATCCAGTGAACAAAATTGTACTTGGGCCAAAACTGCTTAAGGAAATGGAACAAGAGGTTGTAAATATTAGGAAAAATTTAAAGATGGCCCAAGATAGACAGAAAATCTATGCATATAAGAATCGAGTGCTTAGATAGTTCAGGGTTTGGGATCATGTTTACCTCGGAGTGATTCCAAGGAAGAGTTGCTTGAAGCTTGGAATTTGTGCCAAGTTATCACCAAGATATTGGGGTCCATTTGAAGTGCTTGAGAGAATAGGTCCAGTTGCATATAGAATTGCATTCTACTAACACTAGACCTCATAATTTTTTTCATGTTCTTTGCTTAAGAAATATGTACATGATCCTAACCATGTGATTGATTGGGATGTGATCCAAGTAGAACCCAAGGGAGAGTTCCAAACTGAGCCACTATGAATCCTAGATAGGAAAGTGACATTGCTCTGGAACCGAACCATCAGATAGGTAAAGGTGTAATGGAATCACTTCGGTCCCGAGGAGGCTACGTGGGAGTTGGAGGATGTCATGAGAGAGGCATATCCATTTTTGTTCTAATTTTGATAAAACACCAAGGACGATGTTATTCCAAGGGGGAGGGGATTGTAATACCCCTAGTTTTGACTTGGAATGTATTTATCTAAAATTATGTAAATGATATAAATATGCTAGTGCAAATTCCTAGTACGGAGCTCAAGGGCAAGGCCCGACTAGTGAATGGATAGTCATGTATGATGTATATATTTTATTTGTACTGTTTGGTTGGATTTTATGCTAATTTATAATATATGTAAATATTATGTGCAAAAAAAATAAAATGGTCCAACAATGGTTGTGTAAATAACACCAAAGGGGCTATGATTCCACCAGAGGGGAAGATGAAATGGGTTCTATGTGAGACTAAATCCTTGTTGCCAAGTGTCAACCATAGAACTCACCCAAATTCTATTATGTGCTTTGAATAAGCCATTCTATCCCTTTTTGACTATTTTCCAATTATTAATGCATGTGTGAGGTTGGTGGGAAAATTCACCTCATGTAGTTATTGAAGCATGGGGCTAACTGCACTTTTGTGATAGTTTTGTCATGATAGAATTCATTCTGTAGCTACTAGGAGTCCTTTCTTCTACTGTCAGAAGCTATTTCAGTTGTATTTTCACCATTTTCTCATATCCCTTGGAGTCAACCCTCATTCTCTCATTGTTATTTTCATGCATATCTACCCTAGGCATAGCTCTCCATTGTTGTCCATGAACTTACCATGTTGTTTTGAACCTAGAAATTCGATTTGGAGACCATGCTACAAATTTGGAAGTGAAAATTTATGGTTGTAGGTGAGCAGAGAGGTTGGGAAAGCTAAGAACCCTTACCCATATAGTTTTGTTGCTCGTACATTCTCTAGAAAACATGAATTAAGGCTACAGGAGGTTCTATAGAAGCAGTTATCATATTGGACTTCTTCTATGCACACACAGGAAGCACCTAGCAAGATGGATTGCCTAATAGAACCGTGGATTAGTAAAGGGGGTGCCTGAGCTAGAAGGGTGTTGTGTGGGGTAGGTATCGTTGAATCCAAAGTTGTTGGGGCTGAGTGAGATCCCTGTAGAGCTCTTTATGGGAATTTTGATAAGCATAGACAACATAATGGGTTGTGGGATTAGAGAGAAAAGCATATAGGTGTTTCCTTCGCCCTAGTGACCTCATAACCAAGCTTGGGGATGGCCTCTCAACATAAAGAGTATATGTTGGATAGAGTGCCTATGGTTGGGTGGAAAATTTCTCTTACACAACCAGTTTCTTGGATCTGTATTGGATAAAGATAACTATTCTCATGCACTTGAATTTGCAATGTTTTTATTTGATACAAGTAATGTTTATGCTTTTATTTGCATGCTTGATGTGCATGGATAGATTTTAATTCTGTTGTGCATGTTTATTTACGTTTCTGCACACATTGTATATGTTGGAATTTGTATTGTGGATTTGGGGTGAAATTTGAGAGCCCGAATTCAGTTGATGTCCCCTCTCGATGGTTGGATTGGGTGAGGGGGACGATACAGGTGGTTTTTCTCTCCTTAATGTAATTGTGTACTCCTTTCTAACCTCCTCACACATATCTTCAAGGATCCTTTTTATTGAGTTTTCAATGCTACTATTAGTTCTTTTACCATAATACTCTTCGGCGTGATTGCAAAATTCAAAGTGTATTCCAATACCCTAAGGGAGGTCACATCCAGTTCATATTTTGTCATATTTAACACATTATATTTTTATGCAAAATTTATGCTTTGGTGGATGGTTTCTTTCAATAAAAGACTTTGTTGCTATAGTTATACCTTTTCATTATGTAAGAAACTAATTCAAATTAGACAATGGATTTTTAAAGTGAATGGATATGAATTCTATCCCTGAAGGAGATTTTATATTTGAAGTAAATAATGGACCACGAAATTGGATAATATTTAAAAGTTGAAGATGATGATTTTTATATAAAACTTAGGGTTCGAAAGAGACTCTACAAGTAATAGAAAACCATTTAGACAATATTTAAAAGTTTAAGATGGTTATTTTTTTATTAAATGTATTATTTTGTGTAGGGTTGCAAGCAATATCAAACCATTTAAAGAAAACTTTAGAGTTCAAGATAGTGGTTTTATATAAAATTTACGTTTTTTAGGAGAATCCATAGTTAATAGCATACCATTTGGAGAAATATATGTACTAATCAAAAGTATGTTAGAGTTACTTCTAGGTGGATGGACACTGATGTCCTTGAATAATTATTTTTTCTTAGTTCAAATAGAAAAAAACTTAAATTCAATATTAGTTTCAATTTGTTATTGTATTTCCATATATAAAAAATTAAGTAATGAAAACATTTTAAAGGATTGATTTGCAAGTCCAATTATATATATATATATATATATATATATATTGATGGTACAATATTTGTTACTCTTTATTATGTTTTTTTTTTTTGTGGAAGGGTTTATTAAAAACACAATAATAAGAAATTCAATTATAGAATTGTGTTCAATATTAAATAGTTTGGTAAATGTTTTGAAATAATGTATTTAATGGTAGTTGTGATTGTATAAACATAATTCTTGTAGACAAATCCATGGAAAGTAATCTATGGGACAACTAATCTACAGGAAGATGAAAAGACCTATATAATTACAAAGACTTGTAATTATGTAGAAACACAATTATAGTGGATGACTCCATGAAAATTAATTTATGGGATGACTACAAAGACATTAATATGAAAACATGAATGACAAGTAATTGTAGGTGATTATCCTTTTTAAAAAAATGAATGATATACATTAAATTTGATTAAAAATTAAGTGCAAAATTGGCTTTATAAAGTGAAAAATTAAGTGCAATATAGGATTCCAAAATTGCAAAATCAAATTCTAAAAGTGTCAATATTGAATCCAAAAGTGTAGTTTTGGAATCCAATATTGACACTTTTGAAACTTGGTTTTGCACTTTAGAAACTCCAATTTTGGATTTTAGAAATATATTTTTGTTCGTATTAAAAGAGGCTTAATTGTAATTAATTTACATTTAATGGAATAGGGTTTTCAAGTTCATAATTGAAAAACAACAATATTAATGACATGAAGAAGACTACATGATTTATTGAGTATTGACTAGCAGTGGAAATTATTACTAAAGACATTGAATGACATTGTTGCCATAAAGAATAAAGTGTGTATTAATTGTTTCCATTGAAGATTCGAGGGTGTCAACTAATGTCATGTCATAATTAGTGTGAATAAAGTTGAATGGAAAACACCTTAATGCATATGCATATAATTCAACTTAATGAGTCATAGGTAAAGGTAATGGGTGAGTCACAATGTGTATTAATCACAGATGCTTCAACTACATATGTTCATCAAATCATTGGCATTTTCATTGTTAATGTTCTTGAATCTTATCATGTTTTTTAAAGTAGCTATTGGTCATAAAAATTGCAAGGAAATTTGAAAGTAACCAATCTCATCGATGGATACCTTGGAAATGAAATCCTATTCAAACCATAATATATTGAGAAATAAACATGAAATACATGGCCATGGAACTTGAGGGAAGAAATGAACCCATTGTGTTTTTGGAAATAGGCTTTAGGAACTTCTAACTTCATCGTCTCCATCCAATAAACAATATAATTTCCTTCATGCAACTCAATATGTTGTTTTTTTAGTATACCATAGTGGAATTAGATTATGTCAAGAAAATTGTTATAGAAGTTCGTGCTCGCATTTGGAATTTGTATTTTGATAGTTCTAAATCATAGGAAGGCATGGGTATTAGTTGTTTTCTTATTGAACCAAATGGTAGGCACACCTTAGCTTCTTCTAATCTCAAGTTTGAATGCACTAAAAATACCACAAAGTATAAGGCCTTGGTCCTAGGACTCTAAAAGACCCTCGATTTGAACATTATATGCCTGAAGGAATTTGGTGGTTCATAAATCATTGCAAAGTAGTTTGAAATTATATTTGTTTTCATTCACCTCACTTGAAAAGTTACTGTGAGAAGGTATGGAAACTAATTTATAAATTTGAATATTTTAACATAAATTTCATTCCTCATGGAGAGAATGCATATGTCAATGCATTAATTGGTGCCTATGTTCATTCATACCTATTGGAATATTTATTAACTAACAATTTTTTTGTCGAACTTTTTTCTAAACCTTCATTGCTAGATTATGTTACAAGTTGGAGGTGTTTAGTGAAGGTCAAAACCACTGAGTTTTTTACCAAAGAGGGCATGCTTAATGACATGGTTATTGATAATAAAAAACATGCAAAATGTTTGAATGAGTAAAAAGATGAGGTGATCAATCTAAAGACAAATAAGATGCTCAAGAATTATGTAACACTTGAGAATATATTTGACCTATAAGACCAATTCAAGAAGTCTATAATGATTAAAAAAAAACTCCACCATGCAATATCTTAGGATTGAAGAGGATCCAAATCTAATCAATCTAGTTTATTTTTGTTTAGAGGTTAAAATAAGATCTTATATCAAACTATTTAAATTGTATAGAGATGTATTTTATTAGACATGCCAAGACTTGAAGGTGTATGACACAATAATTATTCAATAGGTGATACCATTGAAGAAAACAACTAATTCATTTCAATAAAAAATGTGAAAGGTTCATCCATCATTAGAACCATTGATGCAAAAGGAGTCGAATAAGTTGATAGATGTAAATATTATGTTTCCAATGCACCATTAGCCATGAATTGAAGACCTTGTTCATGTTAAGGAACAAGAGTGGTGAAAATAGGCCTTGTGTCAATTTTAGAAACCTTAAGTAAGCATAAGAGAAATATAATTATTGAGTTCCACCTATGGAGTCAATTTTGAAACCTATAATGGGATCTGAAATGCTCACTCTAGGATGGATTTTCGGGATCTAATCAAGTTCTTGTCTCAAATGAAGATAGATCGAAAATTGCTTTCAACATCAAATGGAGCAATTCATGTGTAATGGATATAGCTTTCATAGGCCTTATAAATCAAAATGTAGTCGTCTATATGGACAATATTGAAATTAAAGCTATTTTTAATAGATGTAGAAAATATGGGATCACACTACATCCCAATAAAAGCATTTTCATTATTGCATAAGGGAAATTACTTGGGCATATCATTTCAAAATACATGATATTGGTATATTAAAAAAGAATAAAATCTATAACATTCTATCCCATTGCCACACAACAAGGAATTGACGTAATCATTCTTTGGGAAAATCAATTTCATAAGGTGATTTGTCTTTGACTTCATTGAAATCCTCAAACCCTTATAAAACATGATTAAGAAGGATGCAAGATTTTATAAACTAAGGTTGAGAAATCACGACAACTATTTCTACCGCTCCATCCTTAAACAAATTAAACCAATATTTGATTATTATTTTTACCTCTTTACATTTGCATTTAATGACTCCCTTTTATCACACACACCCACTTAGAAATATAAAAGGAGTGAATGTCCAATATCATTTATGAGCATGAAAATACAAAATGTTAAATTAAACTATATCTAATGATTGAAAAACAAGCCTAAGTAAATTATGCGTTTGCATCTAACCACTCCTCCCTTTTGTCACACTCACTAAAGATAAAAGGAGTGAATTTCCAATGTCATTTATTAGCTAAAAGATTACACGATGTTGAATTAAACTATCTAGTGATTAAAAACACATGAATAAAGTATGCCACTGTCTAATGTTGAATTGAACTATATAGTGATTACAAACTGATTAAAAACACATGAATAAGTTATGCCACTCTCTTTTGTCACACTCACTCATAAAGATGAATTATGAAAGGAGTGACTTTTTTTTCAAATGAAAAGAAAAATAACTTACTATTAATAGAAGCAAATAGAAAATAGAGACATGTCTCAGAATTGTCCAAGGCACCAATAACTACAGCTACAACCCAACCGCTAAGTATAGAAAAATAACGATCAACACACGGAAACAGTAATATCCATCACACAACAGTCGGCTACAACCCAGACTCTAAGTAAAAACCATGGACAACAACAAATATTGGATCCCAAATGGCTAACAAGCCAAACAACAGCCAAAAAATCGAGTCGTGCTCTAAGCATGACTGAAGAGAATCAGCCCATAAAGAAAAATATCCCATAAGAAGCCACCGAAACGACCAAAATGGTAGTAACAATCAAAGTGACAACCCATGAGAAACAAGAAACCAACCAGTGGTTGGCTAAATGATCAAAAACTAAAACCTGCAAAAATAAAAAAAGCCGATAATATGTAACCCACAAAAATAGTTATAGAAACAGGTGATCCATAGAACCCACAAACAACAGTAGGTCATCCTCCCAATCCTCCCAAAAAGTAAGTCCCAAAGGATAAGACAAGGCCCACTTGGACAAGTCATCCGCCAACTAGTTGTGAATACGGGGAAAATGCTGGAAACTGATACAGTTGAAGCCATCAATCAGTGAATGCATCTCCCGAAGCCAATAAGATAGTAGTAGAACCCTAACGGGGGCTACACCATTTTACCAATTAATCGTTACATGAGAGTCACCCCAAATATGAAGGGAATGGAACCACCGAGAGAAAGCAAAACGAAGTAATAACCAAAGAGTCAAAAGCTCACTACGAGTATTTGAACCCACCCTAGAGTTAAACCACAATTTGAATCTTCGAGTTTGATTCACAAAGAGGATCGCACTGGTTCCACTGACAGAACCCCAACCCTGCGAAGCACCATCGAAGAACCCACATGGATATTCAATCAATGAAGGTGCAAAACTGGAGCCCGTAGTACCAGAAGGTGCAACACCAACATGGCTCACACCAGAAAACTCACGAAAAGCAGCCAATGCTCTGCTTCCCAAAAAAGAAACATCTAGAAGTTTATCTTCAAATATGACAGATTTCCTAGCATGCCAAACTTCCCAAAAAATAAAACATGGAAGTGCCTGCCACTCATTGTGTGGACTACCCCAAGCACAAAGGCCATCCACCAGCGAACTGTTACCCCAACAGAGGATTCGACCACATATTGTATTGATAACCGACCAAATAGCATTAACAAATGGGAAACGAAGGAAGATATGTTCAATAGTTTCCCCTTGGGAATGACAGAGCACACACCAACCAGGTCCACAAAAACCTCGCTTGCACAAGTTATCCCAAGTGAGTATGCAGTTCCACAACACCCACTAGTGGATTTGGACCCAAAATCCAATGACAAAATCTGATGACCTCTAATGAAAAAGGACTGTGTCGTCAGATTTCACCATAAAATTTTCAAAATTTGATCATTTTTGTAAAATTGATAGAAGGGGACGTCGGATATCCAACGGATATGCTAATATCCGACGAGGCCCCTGGAATATCCAATGGCTCTGTGGATATCTGACATCATATTAAACCTTAGGATGTCGGATATCCGATGCCAAGCTATGCAACCCGAGGATGTTGGACAACCAACATCAAATGTCCAACGGTAACTAGGTTCAAGGCGTCGGATATCCGATGGCAGATATGACTTTTAAAACCTATAAATATTGAAACATTTTGACATGTTTTCTATACAAGTGACGGTTTGCGGAAGTTCTTTTATTCGGCGGACTGTTTTTCATTATTTCCATTGTTTTTGTGATTCAAGCGAGCGAAGTGTGGAGCTTCATTTTCTAAGATTGATAATCTTCATTCGAGCTCTCTACGATAAAATGTCAACTAGCAATATTCCTGATCTAGACAAACAAAATTGACATTTGCTTTCTAGATTATGGGAAGGAGTTGAAAGAAGGGGTGATCATAAATGCTATTGTCCATGTAGTCAATGCAGGGGCTTTAAGCGGAGAATAATTTTGATCACAACAGCTAGAAAAAATTGTTGGGAGCATGGGCACGCTGAGGGGGGACATGAATACCATCCATTTGTAAGTCTTTCATTATATATGTTTTTATTTTGATTGCTTTTGTTAATTTAAGTATTGATCGTGGTTTCAATAGATGGGGACTAACATGGACAATAAATATTATTTTAATATTAAATAGTTATTATAATATTTTTTTTCTTTTGTGCATGTTGAATCTAGGGTATAGTAGAATAACTCATTTATTTGTTCGTTAGTGAGACTAACCCACTCACCGGGGAAAGCACTTAACTCAGATTTGTGACACTTTCCATCATGACAATAGAAATAACGACTATATTGGCATGTTGTAATTTCTCTTATATTTTCTATATAGAAATTACCATAGCATCATTTATCTTACCTTAGTGGAGTACAGTATGAGAAATTTTGGGTTATATTTGAGTAGCTTTGCTTAATAATTGGGTCAATTATTATGTCTCTTGGATAGTTTGGATGCACCTATTTGACCAACAATACAATTGGCCGTTATTCTTTTCATCCCAATAGTACAAAATTTGTTACATTTTAAATGCATCACATAAATGTTTACATTTTGCGTTTGAATTTCTTATATTAACTTTTATCTATTGATGGTTTCATGTAATTATAAAGGAAAGACATCCTAGGGCACTTCATTCGGAGGAAGTGCTTCCAGAACAAGTACCGAAAGCTATGAGTATTAGTGGAGAACAAGTTAATGATCACATTGAAGAAGATGATCATATTGATAACATAGTTGAAGATGATGTTACAAATAATTTGATCCATGATTCATTTAATAATGGAATGTATGTTGATGATCATGATCATGATCATGAAAATGATGAACATTTTGATGATATTCATGATATACCTCTTCTTGATAAGGCATACGAACCCCTTTATGAGGGCTCCAAGACAAATCTTCTCTCTGCTATATTGTTGATAATGAACTTGAAGGTTATGAATGGTCTTTCAAACATATCAGTCACACGGATGTTAAGGTATGTAATATATTCCATCACAAAATATATATGATTGTGTATTTAATTGTTAATTCATATATAAGTCAAATTATTACGGATGAAATTTGTTTCATTAATATTATTTTTATATATATTATATTAACTAGATTTTTATTTTAATTTGTTGTAGCATGATAGGTGAATATTTGTTACCACTGTCAAATATTTTACCTCGTACTTATCGAGATTTATCTACAATCATGAAAGAAATTGGAATGCAGTATGAAGCAATTCATGCATGCCCCAATGACCATGTTCTATATTACAATCAGCATGAATTTGCAATTGAATGTCCTGAATGTCATATCAGTAGGTATCGCACAGATCAAGTAACTAAAAAGGTGCCTCGCAAGGTTCTACGTTATATTCCCATTATTCCATGTTTGCAACGACTGTTTAGGTTCAAAAACATATCGCAGTTTATGGATTACCATGCACGAAACAAAAGTCAAGATGACATTATTCGGATGCCTATAGATGGGTCTGCATTTAGAGATATGGAGGAAAAATGGCCTCACTTTAAAGAAGAACCTCGTAATCTTAGGATTTATTTGGAAATAGATGGTGTCAATCCATTTGCAGAGATGATATCTTTTTACTCGGTGTGGCCTATTTTTGTTATCAACAAGAACATTCCTCCATGGTTGACAATAAAGAGGGAGCACATAATGTTGTCGATGATTATTCCAGGTACGGACCCTGCAGTTTTTTTTAATGTAGTGGTATCTCATTTGTCATATTTTTGTCGCATAATGTCATATATTTATTTAATGTTTTTCTATTGTTCAATATGGTTTCATATATATAATCTAAATGGTACGTCTCATAATTATATTTTTTATATGTTCAAAACAATCAGGTAAGTACCAAGTCAAAGATATGAATGTATATATCGAACCTCTTATCAACGAGCTACTGAAGTTATGGAATGGAATCACTATGTATGACGTATCTAGACCAATATGACAAAGGCAATTTCAATTCCATGCAATGCTTGTATGGACAATACATGATGCCCCAGGGTTAACCCACTTTTGTGGTATGTAATTATAAGTTCCACTTTATTTTTATTTAATTTTACGAACTACTAGTTAATATACTACGCACGCATTTTTTTCTAAATAATCCAGTCATTTTGTATATAATTATCATTGACATAGATATTCCATCTCTTTATGTAGGTCTTCAGAAAAAGGGGTAATTTTCATGTCCATTTTGTGGTCCTAAGATCAAATCTCGTCATTCAAAAAGCTTAGGAAAGGAGGTGTTTGATGAGTATAGGCACTTCCTCTCTAAGAATCAAAGGTATCAAACTACCGAAAAACATTTGTTCAATGGCAAGCAAGAGACTACATTAAAACTGCAGAGAATGACACCTCACCTATGGAAGTTGCAATATAATAGAAATCGTCAAGGTACATATAATGAATCATCGTATATGTTATGTTATATTGTATTTTTTAATAGTGTGTGTTGTTTACCGTAATTGACATTGATTTCATGATTGTCATTCATGTGATCATGAAGGCATTAATGGGCTTCCACGAGGAATGAAAAGTTATCCTAGAAAATTTAGTAGGTTGCCCTACTATGAGCACCTACAAATTTCTCATCTATTTGATACAATGCATATCGAAAAGAATGTGACCGAAACATTATGGCGAATATTGGATGGAAGGAGTGACAAAGAAAAAATTGTCAAAATTTGCAAAGACAATGAAGATAGCAACCATGCAATGAAAGACGTCATTCAATTTCATAGCAACAGAGAGCAAATTAATATCAATTCACTTCCATGGATGTTAATGGACTAGCAAATTAATGTTGTAAAAGAAGTCATTCGAAAAATTAAATTTCCCACCGGAATTTTTTGTGAACAATGAAGAATATCATAAGAAAGAAAGGTGATTTCACGGGGGTGAAAACTCACAATTGGCATGTCTTCATGAAGGTAATTATTATGGTATAGATTTAATTTCTTTTTTTCCTATTCCAGTGAATATGGTTGGTATATTTTTTATTTGTCTACTCTTTGTTGATAAAATGAAACGATTTGTATATTATTGTTACAGTATATTCTACCTCTCTCTATCCTGGACAACTTTGACAACAATGTCAAGCAAATAATATATAGTCTCGGGAAATACATGAGGTAAGTGGTGATTTTTTCCATGCACTTGGTGTTTGTTTAATTCAACATAGAACTTATATTTGATTTTCATTCTGTAATTCATGATGTTACATAATATATATTTTTTTCTTTAATCTCTTGATTTGGTTGTCATGTCACTTGTAGACAGTTGTCATCTAAAGAATTCCATAAAGAAGACATAAATTATTGGAGGAGATAAATTCCTCATCTCATGTGTGAAATGCGGAAGCATCTACCTTCGGCATTTTTCAATGCACAAGAACACTATCTCATACACCAAGTTGAGGAGATTGAACTGTGTGGACCTACGCACTCAAGGTCCATGTGGATGGTTGAGAGGCACTTGAAATTTATGAAGGGTTTGGTCGGACAACGAGCATATGTTGAGGGTTCTATGATGGAAGGATATATGGTATACCAAAACATGCTGTATATTAGTGAATATCTTCCTAAATTAGCAGAAAAGATCAATTTACATCACATTTGTGATCCGGAATCCAATAAGAGTTTCGAAGGGGAGTACCCGAAGGGGAAAGGTAGATCGAGGAAGGTGAAAGGTAATATAACACATTTGACTAGTGATTTTTATGTATATATAATATCATACATATTCTATTTTTATATTCAGTATTTTGCATAAATTTAGAGTGTAATACACTTTGTTAAGTTAGTATATTACATTTGTATTGAATTTTAATTTTATTGTCATGAAACAATTGGTCGAGAGTGGGATGCAATTCATTTATACATCACAAACAATCTTGACTGGATGAAGGTATGGATCGAACGATGTGAACAATCTGGTCATGGAATATCATGGAAAGGTGTGGCTTCATTAGTTAAAGTTGCACATTGCAATGGAGACACCGATCTAATACAAAGAGAAATTGATATAGCAAGAGGTTTAAAAGACAAGAAGGTAATCATATTAATCATCCACACTTTTCTTTTTTTTGTAAAAAATAATGTCGTTGTACGTCATGCTGTTTTTTTCATTGTGTGGCATTATAAACATGCACTAGTTAATCATAAATATTGGATCATTATGTAATCCTTTCCTGTATGGCTTGTTGTAGGTAAAACACCATAAGGCTATGTGGTGCAATGTATGTAGATATCGCATCAAAAAGTTGGATGAAACAAAGAAAACATATGATTGTGGGATATCTGCAGTCTTTGAGGTGACCAATGTTTCTTCTAGAAGTGACAGACATCCAGAACTCTCTGAAAATCGATACTATGGGTATCTGGAAGACATTCTTCAGTGTGACTTTAACTCCTTCAAGGTATTTCTGTTCATTGTCAAATGGTACAAGTGTTGATTGAATCAACGTGATCCCAATAAAACAATAATTGAACATGATAATGGATTTACCATGGTAAATACAAGGTTGTTTGAGCCAGGAACAGAGCCCTATGTTCTTCCAACCCAATGTGAACAGGTATTTTACTTTTAGGTTCTAGGTAGAGTGGGGTGGCCATTTGCTGTGAGACACGATCCAAGGGGAAGGTCGGTAAATTATAACGTAGATGAAGGTAATTAAGATGTTCTCCAAGAAGAAGACACTGTAGAATATGATCATGATCAACATGAGTTAGATGATCATGGTCCATAAGAAGATGTCGAAGAACTTATTGAATCAGATGATGTATCAGACAATGTCCATGAAGATGATATCGATGATGACATGATGATCGTAACTGACATCGACAACGAGGATGATATGGCCCATCCTTACAATGTTGAATCTGGATCATCGGATGATAGTACAGACAATTACCTAGATGAAGAAGATAATGAAGACCATTGAAGTTTACGAGGTATGCAATAATAATAAATTAATTTTTTCTTAATGAGTTTCCATTTTCCTGTATGATATAATTAGAAACATTGCTTGTTTTAGAGTATGTCAAAAAACACATTTAAAGTTTTTGTACATAGATATTTTTGTCGAGTTATGGGGAATTGAGAGTGATGGGAGGGGGGGGAGGGGCCATAAGAGCCTCCACCTTCACGTGGTTGGCCCTGTTTAGTAGAGAATATTAAATTATTCTCGAAACAGAGAGAAGCTTAGTAAGGAAATGCACAATTATCAAGATTCAAACATCATCATCACAATCATCATCATCATCATAATCATCTTAATCATGATAATCATCATCATCATAATCATCTTAATCGCAATTATCATCATCATCATCAACATCATCAATATCATCATCATCGTCATCGTCATCGACATCGTCATCATCGTCATCATCATCACCATCCTCATCATCTTCATCATGATCATCGTCTTCATCATCACCATCATCATCTTCTTCATCATCTTCATCATCATCACCATCTTCATCATCCTCATCATCGCCATCATCATCATCATCACCTTGATCATGATCATCATCTTAATCATGATCATCATCATCATCATCATCAACATCGTGAATATCATCAGCATGTAGAGGGTGAAACTGTACAGGTTGAGTCTAGACAAGAACATGAACTACATGATGTGGACACACCAGGTAAAAAAACACCTTTGTAATGATTTTTTTAAATGAAATACTTGTCATTACAATAGCAAAATACAATGATGTAACATTTTCACATTGTTGCAGCAAATCCGAACCCCTTGCCGCAAAATCCACGTCTAGATCAGCACTCTAAGATGCAGACATCACCACAAGCGCCTGGTCAAGAACCAAGAATTGGAAGAGAAAGTCCAGATGTAGATGCTCCTCTTAGAGATTATTTACCACTAAAGAGAAGAAAAATTAAAAAGAAGTGACTAGAAAAATGTCGTCTAATGATTTTTTATAACAATATATCATCCATGATTTTTGGCCTAATGAATGAATGAATGGTTTAATGGTTTAATGATTCAGTGTAGTAAACTGTTACCTTTATTGAATGTCATTTTTTATTGAATGAATGTGTTGATTGAATGAATGAATGGTTTATTGAATGTTATCTTTTATTGTATGAATGTGTTGACTGAATGAAACAATGGTTTAATGAATGTTAGCCTTTATTGAATGAATGGTAGATGAAAGTTCATGATGAAATATGGATGAATTTGCACTTATTTGTTTTTTTCAAGTACATGCATTGGGTATGGGGAATTGAGAGTGACGTGAGGGGGGGGCAAAAGAGATTCCACCTTCACGTGGTTGGCCCTGTTTAGTAGAGAATATTAAATTATTCTCGAAACAGAGAGGAGCTCAATGAATGGCTACGATGCTGATGTTGGCTTTCTACAACCCACTCACGTGTCATCTAAATTTTGACAATTTCTTGGAGCTTGTTGTGATGTTTGGTTGCTCCTAATAATTACCAATTTCGAGTTTCCACAACTTCAAAGGCTAAGTAAATGATGCACTGGAATCAATATCCTTAACATTCTCTTTAATTTCCTTGGAATCAATATCCTTAACCTTCTCTTCAATTTCCTTGGAATCAATATCCTTAACCTTCTCTTTAATTTCCTTGGAATCAATATCCTTAACCTCACATTAAACCCTTCCAAAATGGTATATTTACCATTTTAGCCTGCCTTCTGAAGCATGATATTTGCAACTAATCTAGCATACACCAACAACAATTAGAAACATGCTGCTTGTTGTCGATGTTCATCAATTTTTAGGGCTGAAACTTGCCCATAATGGCTCCTCTTACGCTAGGGAATTAAAGTAAACAAGAAATTAAAGAAAACATATAATTTACATCAGAAAAATAACAGGGTGTGAACTGAACTCACGAGATTTGAACCTGCAACCTATGTCTAGTCCCAAGGTTACCACCTTCAAGCTTGAAGTGCATCTGGAAATGGGAGACCACCTTCAAGCAGCTTGATTCATTCTGCATGCATTTCATAGTGGGAGACGATGGGCTACCACCTTCAAGCTTGATTCATTTTGCATGCATTTCACTATGCAACAGTCTCAAATTGACACTGCGCTTTCCCTCAATTAGTTTCTCAATTCAACATGACCCATGCTTGTCGTACGAGGAGTGTTGCCAGTGGTCTAGAGTTTCATCCTGGAAATGGTGACAATTCATGGTATTATGTTTCCCTTCGGCCGCAATATGACAAACTCAAAGCTCTCATACGAAGGTTTGTCTGACAAATGTGATGGTTTCGGTTTCTCGATTCAACATGACCCAAACCATCACATTTGTCAGACAAACCTTCATAGTGAACTATGAATTTTCCATATTGCAGTTGAAGGGAAACATAATACCATGGATCGTCACCGTTTCCAGGATGAAACTCAAGACCGCTGTGGACGGTGGGCGTGGATCATATTGAATTGAGAAACTAATTCAGGGAAAACAAAGTGAATCTGAGACCGTTGCATAGTGAAATGCATGCAGAATGAATGAAGACTACTGGGTGTCGAGAGAAATGGTTGTGGGACTTCGTGTGAGAGAAAATGGCAGGAATTGATTGATAAGGTCAAGCTTGAAGGTGGTAGCCTTGGGACTAGACATAGGTCGCAGGTTCGAACCTCCTCAGTTCAGTTCGTACCCTGTTATTCTTTCGATGCAAAGTATAGATTTTATTTATTTTCCTTTGTCAACTTTACGTATCCCTTTATCCACAAATCTTATAAGAAGTCAAAATTGTTGGATTTTTTCTCCATCTGGCCTTATATGTTATTTTTCCAATTAATAAGTGTGTGTATGAATATTTATTATGGGAAAGTGGGTTCTCTATCCAAATAGGCCTTCATATTGTTTGTGTTGTTATTGATTGGCATTTTCATCTAATGTAAGGCCTTGTTTGGATTTTCCTAAACTTAATGGCTAGATACTAGGTTTGCTCAATATTTATGCACCCAATGATGTTGGTGAGAAGACATAGTTCTAGAATTATATTGTTGATTACTAAAGAAAATCTTTGATAACCTTCAAGGCTTGGATAGGCATTTATGACCCTAATCATCTCTAGCGCTATGAATACTCAAAGATTTGTTTCACAACTAGAATAACTTTTGAAAGGGGTTAGGAATAAATTCTATAGAGATCAAATAAAGAAATGTTATCATAATATAATTCATTTTATTTTGACTCTTATTGGGTTTCAATAATGTGTGTCAATGGTTATAGGCTCCTGATCTCTATTATTCACTAACTTGTTTTTTTTTTCAATTGGTGATTAGAAAGTAAGCACACGAAATGTGTTATATCATGAATGATTATCATCTTAAAATCCCTAATTGTGTTGAATATATCAAACTATGCACAACCTTCTTATATGTTCAAGGTGTTGAATCTTTGGGTCTCTTGATCTCTCATAAGGTTAGCATGGGGATTATCAAAGGGATCTTGTTTTGTAAACCCAATATTGGATAGCATCACCTTCCAAATAATAATGGTTTTTTTTTAAATTCATATTGTAGTCGGTTAACAGAATACTACACTGAAGACAACTTACGTCTTTGCCATAGCTCTGGCGGCATCTGGCATTGGACATCAACCAATTGCATTGGTAAGTACCGTAGGATATCCGACTCCCATTCCGAAGAAAATCGACATCTTTGCCATAGCTCCGACAGCTTCTGGCATCGAATATCATCCAGTTGCAGTGGTAAGGGTCGTCGGATATCCGACTCCCATAGTGAAGAAAACCGACGTCTTTTCCATAGTTTCGACGTCTTCTGGCATCAGATATCAGTCGGTTGCAGTGGTAAGGGCCATCGGATATCCAACTCCCATAGTGAAGAAATATGACTCCATGTGGAGTGGCCAGAGTCGGCTATCAAATGGTCTTGTTGTCGGTTATTGTACTACATGTGGGCGTCGGATATCCCACGAGTCCCATGACGTCATATTTTTTCTGAATTTGGACCAACATTACAAAAATATAAAGGTTGTCGGATAGTCGACCACAAGATGTAGAAAATTCGACCTTTTGGCCGTCGGATTTTTGGTCCAGAAAACCTAGTGACCATCCAGGTAAAAAATTTAAGTTTTAAGGGCATGTGAAAGAGCCACAATTTAGTATACCACCATTTCTCATTCAGGTGATCAACAGTGGTTAAAGACTCATAAGCTAATTTTGCAGTAACAATCCCATTGCTTGAATTCCACGACCAAACCAATCGGTCTTCCGTGGTCAAAAGAGAAATATTGGAGTCCTTCAAGCATTGAACAAAAGAGTTCCATTCCAGTGCCAGCCCACTGAGAGGTCCAAGTTGCCACGCCGACATCCAAATGGGTCAATGCCTGTCAGTTCGATATAGAACACGGGAGAGCATATAATATCCTTTGGACCATAAAACCCCAGTGAGATTCGCAGAGAAATAGGGATTTGATGGCCCCCCAACCAAATATCCCGGGCATTTCGAGGAACCAAGGCCAACCAATCCTTAATAATAGATATCGAACCCTTTAGACCTTTCCAAATATTTGAAATGACATTGGTTGTATGTGAACCCTGTCTGATCCAATCAATCAAAAAAGTAGTTTTTAGATATTTTCCTTGAATAAGTGTACTCCAAGCAGAATCCCCAAACAAAGCATGCCAAAGGCTTTTTGCTTTCAGGGCCAAATCAAATTGATCCAAATTTTTTATAGCCCAACCAGGTAGTTGGCGAGGTCGAGCCAAATTCTTACAGTCAACAAGGTGGAATTTGAAAACATATCTCCCACCAGTCCAAATTAAGGAGAAAATACGCTTGCACAACCCCTGCAAAATAGACTTGGGGATCTTGCTGAGAGATAACCAATATACTGCAAGGTTTTGAAGTACAGACCTTGCCAAAGTGAGTCTACCACCCAGTGTTAGCCAACACCAACACCAGTGATTGATCTGCTTGTCAAAACGTTTGAGCAGCCACAACCAGTCACAAATGAGATAATTAGTCGGCTTCAGGAAGAAGCCCAAATAAACAGTGCCCATCATGATATCTTTGAAATTAAAAGGAAGGAATGAACAAACCTAAGATTTAATAGCCAGATCAACATTATGTTCCAGAAACCATGATTTAAATGGGCTTATCAACATCCTGGAAGCACAGAAGAAAAGATCCAAAATATTTTTATAGCAATGCCATTCCATAATAGAATCTGGACCAAAGAGCATGAAATCATCAACAAATAAAGTATGGGTCACCGAAACTTGGTCAGTAATTTTGATGCCCGAAATACACCCATCTTGCTTGGCTCGAAGAATCAACCAGATAAGTCCTTCAATTGTCAACAGGAATAATAATGGTGAGAGAGGACAACCCTGACGCAACCCCCTTGAGCTCTTGAAAAAATCAGACAGGAGTCCGTTGATGATTACCGCAAAATTCACTGAGGAAACAGAAGCCAATATCCAATTGACCACGGACCACGACAAACCAATCTGGACCAAAATAAAACGAAGGAAAGTCCAATTCACATGGTCATAGGCATTTTCCAGGTCCAATTTTAAACATAAAGAGCTGATATTTTTCGTTTTAATACTATGAAAGACCTCCTGAGTGACACCCATAGCATCCAGTATCTATCGGTTCTCAAGGAACCCGAACTGTTCCATAGAAATATATTTCAAAAAGCTAGGCTTCATACGAATAGCGATGATTTTTGCAATTACCTTATAGATCAGATTACAAAGAGAGATAGGTCTGTAGTCTCCAAAATCCTTAGGATGAGAATTTTTAGGAATGAGAGCAATAAACGTGGAGTTAATGGCCCCTGAGATCACCCCATTGATCTGGGTCTCCTCCACCACTGCCCATAAACCAGGCCCCATCAAGTCAAAGAACTCAATAAAATGCTCCACTGTCCACCCATCAGGGCCAGGGATTTTATCCTTTGTAAAACCCCTCAAAACCCCTTCAATCTCCAATAGAGTAGTCGCCTGGAAAATCATCTCCCCCTCCTCATCAAAGAAAAGTCTAGGATATTCTTAGATGACCTTAATCTGGTCAATCATAGTAGCTGATTTGGGGTCACAATAAATATCCTGAGAATGATTAATGGCTTCAGATTGTAGTTCATCCAGTCCAGAAATACGGTTACCCGATCTTTCATTTAAATTCCAAATGGTATTTTGTATATGATGAGCATCAGCAAATTTATGAAAAAAAATGTGTTTTGATCACCCGCCTTAATCTAGAGTGCCCTGCTCTTTAACCTCCATGTTTCCTTGAGAAAATTGAGGTGTTTTAATTTCCTTCTTTCCAAGTCTGCAAGAGTCACCACATTAGAATGTCCCAGCTAGCCTTTCAACGACTTATCCATCAGCTCACTAATCTCGTGTTCAGTATTTTCCAGTTCTAGCGCCATCTCTTTCCTTTTTTTTGGGTCCATTTAATCATAAAATATTTAACCCCCTAAGCTTGGCCACCATTTTATCCATAGTCGAGATTTCACCAGTAACATCCATTGCTACCAAATGAGACCCCATTGCCTGTTTGAAAGAACCATCAGATAGCCAAGCAGATTTGAACTTAAAGGGAAAATCCTGATGGACCGCCTCAGTGTCAATTTGAAGAATAATGGGGAGATGGTCACTAATCCTGGACTGTAAAATCCAAGACCGATATTTGAATAGATTATCCAAGAGATTCCCAGAAATAAGAAAACGGTCCAATAACTTTGAAATATTCTCCTCATTACTTCGACCATTTGACCAAGTTGGAGCTAAAGGCATGGGCTCAACTTCCAGGAGATTTTTGGAAGCACACGGGTCCTTGAAATAATCACCCAAAGGGTCCAATATTGCATGTCGGACCCACACCTCTGAGGCACCCCAAGAGAAATTT
The DNA here is from genome assembly GCA_027924585.1 of Larix kaempferi. Lineage (NCBI taxonomy): Eukaryota > Viridiplantae > Streptophyta > Pinopsida > Pinales > Pinaceae > Larix > Larix kaempferi. The sequence continues at coordinate 9,900,924 of BSBM01000236.1, read as the reverse complement.
AACTCCCCCGCCAAAATCAGGTTTTCCAAATCAAGTAACATATCCGAACAACTAGTATTCCAAAAAATCTCACGATTTTGATAAGGACCATAACAATTCAAAAAATTTATACAACCATCAAAACCTTTCAACCGACCGAATAAAAGGATCCCCATTGAAACAATATAAGAGTTTAGTTCTAGAACCCGTTGGTTCCAAGCAGCCAGCAACCCACCAGATAACCCATTGGCACCAATGGCACATATCATCCAGTCAGGATGGATTTTGGAAAGAAAATATCTTGCCTTGACCTCACAAACCATGGTCTCTTGAAGCAGAACGATGTCTGGATTACAAATAAGAAGAGCACATTTAAGGGAAAGTAGTTTAGGGAGGCCCCCCACTCCCCGAATATTCAGAGAAAAACAAATCATTTTCGACCCCTAGCAAGGGCTTTGATGCCTCTAAGCGCCCCAAAGTTTGGAGACATGATAACAGGTGTGAAATCCTCAACAACATCCACCGCCGACGGACCGGATCGAGAACAGTTTTTGGCCTTCCACACACTACGGGTCTGTAATGGGGAAAGGTCAGAAGCCAGGCCACCAAAATGAGTCCCCTTATTTAGTTTCTTATGGTCCACCTTTGGGCCCACATGATCATTTGGCCCAACCAAGGAGTCATCGTCAACCATACGGTTTTTAAAATAAGTAGGAATGGGCTCCTTTTTTACCATATCACAATAGGAAGGGATTAACAACACCTGTGGAGTGGACATTGGAGTTCCTGAAGTTACGAATTCCCCCGTCATCTCAGCAGGATCAATGGGCAAGTCAGGAGGGATAGTAGGATTCGGTGAAATAGAAACATCAATTCGGGGGAAGTTCCTTCCCCATCCCGCAGGGATGAGTGGTCCGAAGAAACCAACACAATATATGACAAAGAAGGTAGTGACTGAAGAGACTCAGAGTCCTACTGGGATGATAGAGAAACAACCCCATCCATGCCCTCGAGGGAAACACCGCCGTCAGTCATCGAAACAATTGGCATAGTAGAATCAAGAGGGCCTTTCTCGGCACAGGAGGGGACAGTAGAGGTAAAAGAGGATGAACTACTAATGTTTGCATTTTTTTTAATGTCCAAATCTCTAATAAATGATTTTTCGAAATCATTAAGAGATTGAAAAAAGAGGGATCATAGAACTCAAGCTTACCCATAGTGTCCAAGTTCTACAGACCAGGGGGAGGAAGATGGTTCGAATAGACATCCAAATCCCCAGCCGCATCATGTTCCAAATCACTACCCTCCTCAGACGACCAAAGCGGATCCGCTTCACCAGGATGAGCCGGCCGAGCCACATTCTTGCACTGACGCAATAAATGCCCAACTTCTTTGCAATGAGAACAACGAAATGGGATACCCCAATAATCAATCACCTGATCATACTTGCGACCACGCCAATCAATGTGTAAAACGTCAACCAGGGTGCAACCAGGCCCAAAGAAATGTCCACCTCCACAAGTAATCGCCCCATCCATTTATCCACCCCATCCAAAACATTGTCCTCCAAGTGCAAGAAATGACCCAAACTGTTGTCGACCACCTCAAAGGCACCACGATTCCACATGGCCAAAGGGAAACACGAGAGAAGAACCCATAAATGACAGAAACGAATGTGTGCCCTGTCCGGATCAAAGTCTGTATGCCACCTTTGAAGCATGAGACTCCCGGGACCTATAAGCCACAGCTTGTTGAGAATCATCATCGCGTGTTTCTCCTCCTTAAACTTGAAACCATACCAACCTCTAGCAAGGATTGAAACCTTTAGAACATATTCCAACACATGACCCCAAGTCTCTGAGACCCATCAAACTATGTCTCGACGATTCATGGCCATATAAGAGAACTGGCCAACCAGTGCCGTCATATTATATTCAACCAACTCCGATAAACCCACATCACGTCCCATTGTGAGCCAAGTTTCACCAGGCCAGCAACCCCACTTCACAAGTCGCCGAGTCGAGCTGTGCGCAAATGGAAGAGTAGCAGCCGAACCCTTATAGGATTGATTACCACCAGCACCGGCTGAGGGGAGATGGGCAGTACCCAAAAATGTACGACGCCTAGCAACCGACTGAACTCACTGAGAAACATGTCGATCTTCTGCCTCCACTTGGACAACACCCGGCACCAGGGGCCTCTTCCCCTTAAGCATCTCTTTATAGAACTCATCCAGCATAGACCAGTTTCCTCAAGCCACAGGTCAGTTGATGACTGGGACATGGCCACCATGTTTTGTTCCCCCAATATTACTTAGAACCGACTTAGTCAAACCCTAACCACCCGGAAAACAAGATTACAATCACCAAGACAATTTCCAGAAAGGAGGGAGGTATACCACCAAACCCCACGAAGACGCAGTCATTAAACGACCCAGAAAGGGAAAGCACCAACAGGGGTTTTCCCCGCCGGCCCAGAAAAAGGATAAAAGCACCACCCACCGACGGCCGAAAACCAACACCAAAAATGGCCTAGAGCAAACCCCTGACGGTCGATTCCCCACACAAAAACGGCCCAGAAAAATGGATAACGGAAAACCCATTGGAAACCACAGCTCATAAAAGTGTGAACCATCAGAAAAACCACCCGCGGATGGAAACACTCCAAAAAACCTGCTGGCCCAAAAATAGGATTAGACAAACCACAAAGGTCTCAAACAGCAAATAAGCCACACGACAAGCCGCGAGCCCCAGCGATGTGGACAGCAAGGAAAATTAGTATTTAGAAATGAGTATCCTCGGCACCACCACCATTCGTGTCAGGTCATGTCAGGACCAATGCTCCTAGCATATACAATGTAAAAAAACAAACCCAGTAAAATAGGCGCCAAGGACGATGGGGAGGCCCAGTATCGACAAAAAAGGCGTTGCTCAAACCAAGTTGAACTCCATTAACTTCCAATAGACAAGGAAAACATGGCCGTCCCAAACTTTGGAACACACAGCCTTCAACCCTGAGATTCACCGCTACTGGCACCCACTTGCAGACATAGAAATGGCACACCCAAGAGTTTCAGACGGCTGCCGCCTCACCACCGCTCTGCTCCCAAACCAAACCTTTTGAGGTTTGAAGTTATTTAGAAGAAGAAAGATTCATCCATATCGACATAGTTCATGAAAGGAGTGACTTTCCAATATCATTTATCATTTATGAGCACATAATTACAAGGTGTTGAATCAAATAACCAAGTGGGCATAATTTGCACAATAAATGATACCTTATATATTTAAGAGAGACTGAGATCAAAAGTTGTTAAACACATATAAACTTTACCAACTTTCCTTGAAAAAAATCCACAACTTGGGCATTAAAAAGGTGTCATTCCATCCATGAGTACAGTACAGTTCCCGACCGACATTCCATTCCATAAAAAAGTTTGAGAATATGTCATTTACAAAGTCATCGCATCCTTTCCGTGTCTAGGGTTTCGAACCAACAGACCCAGTTGCAGGCTTAATTGGTGTACGATAATTTCATAAAGATTTCCTCTACTTCTCTGCGATATCGGTGGACCTCAATGATCCTATCTCAAAATGCTACTGAAATTATTCAAACGTATAACAAAACAATATTTTCAAATTATAAAATATATGTATTACAGTAAAATCTCGGGAGAGCACAGCGTATTCTCAAATCGGCAACGCTATAATCTTAGCAGCAATCTCAGATCAACTGACATTATAGTCGTTAGATCAAGCTCACACTAAACTCTTATAGGTTGTGGCCTCGTAAGGATAATTTATTTTGATATAGAAATGATGCCTCGAGGGTGCAGGGTAAGTGCAAAGTGCTGGAATGGGTTCTAAGGCACACAACAGGGGATGAAAACCTAGCCAAAGGCTTCGAAAAACCCTATGCAAGGGCAATTCTATCCTCGAGCTGTTTGGTGTGGTAATCACCCAGGGATACAAAGGCCTCCGCTGGCACTTGTGGTTTTGATCCAAAATGGATCTGCCCTACAGAGATGTAAGACAAAGGTATCCAAACTCTAAAGGTTGTTCTAAGTCTTAGGTTAATCCTATCTAGAATGAAGTCTAAACTAAGTCAGATCTAATCTAATAGAGTGGAAGTTGTGGAAGTTTTGTGTGCAGGGTAATTTGGTTTGTAAATTAATAAGTTAATTTAACTGGCTGAACAGAAATGCAAAACCAGATGGTTAACTTATTACTTCAAAGCATTATTAGATAATAAAAATTATTGACAACAATTTAATCAGTGCATCCAATGTTATCCTGTTGTTCCTTTTGTTAATTGAAAAATTAACCTGAACTGTGATATGAACTGTGTATCATTTGTAAAAGAATAAATAAACATGTTGCATAAAGAAACTCATTCAACACATTCATACATTCAGATCATCAATAGTGATAACCAAAATCTCAGATCTAGAAATGTTAATTGTTTACAAATTAATAGACAATTACTGATAATAAACTTAGAGCAATCATGAAACTGATCAAAGAAACTTAGAGCAATCATGAAACTGATCAAAGAAACTTGAAGAGTGAATAAGAAAGTCATATGGAGAAACTTTACTGTATTAACACAACTGTAAGAAATTATAGTGTCTGCAAAAACAGGGTGTCTCCAACAGCTCCTTGCTGATTCGAGCTCTAAAGTCTATCTCCCTGGCAGCGTGTCCTCTGTCTGCTCCTTGCTGATTCGAGCTCTAAAGTCTATCTCCCTGGCAGCGTGTCCTCAGTCTGCTTCTTTGAACTCTGAAAGAAAAATCTATCCAGCCAAAGAAGAATTGCAGAGAAAGAAAAACCATTCTCTGGTCTGAGAACGCCCCCTCACAGCTGTCGACTTCTGCCTGCTTTTATACAGTGACTATCGCCTATTTCTGGAAAACAATCGTAGGTAAGGAATTCCTCCCAAAAAAAATTGGTGAACAGGTACAACCATCTCGACGAGCATCCTTCATCTTCTCAGCATTTCGGTTATAATCTAGCGAGATGCGTGGAGACCCTTCGCGGCAACTATCTTGAGTGATCTTATTAGGATTGATCCTGGTTTTCACTTTGCTTCGTAAAAAGAACTAGAGAACCGGAAAGAGTCTACAGAAATTACCTGCAAAATAAACAATAACTTGTGAAAACAAATCAATCCAGGATGATAAAATCTAAAAAAAAGAAAATGATAAAAAGCAACTAAAACTTATTTGCGCATTTTAACCATTTCACTTCCCTTCTCATAGATGCTAAGAAAAAGCTTCACCAAACGTGATAATGTAAAAACTATTTCAATGGAGGGTAATATTCATGGTGCAGGACTCGTGGAATCTTCTCTTCTCAATGGTGTGTTATGGCGAATCGCTTTAATCTCGGTTTGATCTTCAACTGTATGATGAACTGATATGTTCAAAGATAAACAGCGATTTCCTGCTTTGAATTCTCGAACCCTTTGAGCTAACTAACTCGACGGTGTAGTCTTTTTTCATGATATCCGGCCGGTGTTGTTGATAAGGCGATGACTTGTTTCTTAACGTATAGCTCCAATAATATCTCGAGCAAATTCTTCTAGAACCCTGTAATTTTATAAACCAGTACAATCTGTTTAATTCTATGATTTGATATGCTGTTAAGAATTCTGGATCTTTTTTGCCTGCAAGTGACAACAGACTCGCAACAATATCGCCGAAATTTTAGAGAAATTATAAAACTGGCACCTGTAATTTATTTGATAACAGCATAATAGAAAACAGAGCAAGCGTTTAGGAGATTCCTTTTGCATTATCCTCCAGAAAATCCTTCACGTAGCTGCTGCAAATTGACTCAGTGTCTTTCTGGCGACGAACTTGACGGTGTGATAAACTACCCAAGCCTTGACCTTCGCAATTGAGTAACATAACGTGACTTGTTCTTCTCCTAATTCGTTGGCGGGTTGATAGTATGATCAGACGTGGATGTCAAAATGACCAATACCTTGGTGATACGAAACCCCATGCCTCTCGCCTTTTAAATTATTTTTTTTGTTTCCTCGAAAAAAAAGCGTAATTTCATTTCATCCTTAAGAGTACGAAATTACATATAAAGTCTACACTCATTACGAGTGGATGTGGTCTTTGAGAACCAGTGATACTATGTCTGAGCAAAATTGTGATGTTCTCACCACGTGAGCAATAACATCCATTACATCATATTTGAAAATAAACGATAATATGGCAATAAAAATTTCATAAAAGTTGCAAACTGTGTGGATCTTTTAGGTACAATGATGTTCTATGTACAACAGTGATAATAGTAACAAAAAAGGAACTCTCAAAAAAACATAGCAGCCATGCATAAATCAGTCAATGAACGGCCTGTGATAAAGATCTCTGCTGGCCCCATCCAAAAATTCTGTTAATTTCCAGAGCCCGGGAGCAAGTGTTAAGCCTTCCTTCGAGGCTTTGTCCGCCTCTGTGTTATTTTCCCGGAAAGTATGCCTGCATGTAAAAGTATCAAAGGAGTGAGTGACATGCTGAATGTGTTCCAAAACCCCAGCAATTTTCCGGTTGTTGCACTGATACAGTCCATTGACCCAGTTTATCACATTCATAGAATCCCCATAAACAGTTAAATTTTGGATCCTTTGTTCCAATGCAAAGGAGAGTAAGAGCTTGAGGCTGAGGATCTCAGCCCAATTGTTGGTACCTCTCCCAAAACCAAAAGACATCACATAATAGTGTGTGGGAGATAAAAACAGTAGCGCCCCTCCTCCACAAATGTTGTTTTGGCAGGCCCCGTCGAAGAAACCCCAAGGCAGTGTAGTATCAAGGTTCAAGGGTTGTATGTTCCTAGGAGTGGAGGCCAATTTGCACCGATGAAGTGCAAGATGGATACCACAACTGTTAGTGGCCACCAAAGCTGGTAAACCAACTTTGTCCGAGAAAAGGCAGTTGTTACGGGATAACCAGGTGCCCCAGATGACAATAGAGGGGAGACCTTTGAAAGAGGCATACACAGAGTTCTCAATCCAATTTCGCCATGCTTCGACCAGAGAGTGCCCATCCCATCTGAAGTTTACTTTTAGTATCCGAGACACAACTTGCCAGACCTCCTTAATGAAGCTACAGTGGAGAAAAAGGTGTAAGACAGTTTCCTCATCATGTGAACACAGGTAGCACCTGCTAGGTCCCTGTAGATTTCGTTTTTGCAGGAAATCCCAGGTCGGAATGCGATTTGCTAGGATGCACCACAAGAAAAGGCGCGCTTTTAGAGGGCTCTGCAATCTCCAAATAGTTTTCCACCACCATACCAGTTCCCTGTTCCATAAATTTGCGCAGATCCATTGATACCCATACTTCGGAGTGTAAGAGCCAGAAGGATCCCCATCCCAGACCAAGGTGTCATCCTCGTCATTGAGAAATATTTGGTCCCTGCAGAGAGCTCGCAGGTATGTTCTAAGTTCATCTTCCCATTCCGGTTCAAGTCCAAAAGTATCAGCTCGCCTCCATACGGGTCTTCCCATCCAGAGATTTTCCCCATCCGCCAAGTGATGTAGGACGGTAATATGCCGATGTTGTAATTCCTGGATCAGACCGTCGGATAGGATATGCTGTGCTTCGCAGCCGACCCAAGGGTCTCTGCCAACCCTCAACCTACGACCGTTACCTACATCCCAAACAAGGTGTTGTTCAATTACGTGAAAGGAGGAGACAAGTGCTTTCCAAATGACAGACCCTCCTTTATGAATCTTGATCGGAGACCGAATCCAGTCCTCCACAGAGTCCGGTGCAATATATTTGAGAGTCATAATACGTGCCCAGTACCCTCCAGATGTGATTAGCCTCCAACCACATTTGGCAGCCAGAGCCTGAGAGAAGTAGAAAATGTTTTTTAAACCCCAGCCTCCTAAAGCTTTGGGGGTGGCAATACGTTCCCATTTCACCCAAGGCGTAACATGTGCATCTTCCTTACCATTCCACAAGAAGCGAAAACATATTTTGCGTGCAGCTTCCAGCGTCCCCTTAGGTATCCATGCCAGGGACATCCAGTAAACCGGAATGGCTTCCAGGACCGATTTCACCAAGATCAATCTGCCAGCACGTGAGAGCCACCTGAAGCTCCAGCTCTTGAGTCTCTTTTCCAACTTCTCCAATAGCCAAACCCAGTCGTGTTTTAGATAGTTGTTAGGCTTTAAATGAAATCCCAGGTAACGGAGCCCCTCAGAGAGGTTAAGGAGCTGAAAGGGGAACAGGTCAGTGAGGGTGTGCAGTTCCTCCTCATCCAGAAGGGAGGTCGTAAAAGTTGATTTAGCAATGTTGATCTCCATACCCGTAGCAATGGAGAAGAGGTCCAGTATTTCCTTGTATTTAGCTGCCTCCCTTCTAGAGCCAGAGCAGAAAATCAGTATATCGTCCACGAAGAGTAGATGAGTGAGTGCGGTACCCGGAGCAACAAGGATTCCTGCTATATCTCCAGTTCGCTTAGCTTCCTTAATGGCCCTACTCAGGCTTTCAGCTACCAATAAAAATAACAGGGGGGATAGGGGGCAACCTTGACGTAGACCACTCCCATAATGGAAGAAAGGAGTCGCTGCTCCATTCATAAGAATTGAAAAAGAGACAGTGGTTAAGCAGCTCATGATCCATCGTATGAAACCAATCTCAAATCCCAAATGTGTAAGCATGAGACGGATACAGCCAACTGACCTTATCGAAAGCTTTAGAAAGATCAATTTTGAGGACTGCACCTTTCTGCTTACTGGATTTGATACTGTGTAGACCCTCCTGTGCTAATCCAATGGCTTCGTGTATCTGGCGTCCTTCGAGGAACCCGAACTGCTCCTCAGAGATGTGTGTGGATAGTAAAGGTTTTAGTCGGCTAGCGATCACCTTTGTTACAATTTTATACACACAGTTGCACAGTGAGATGGGTCGAAAATCATTGAGCGTGGAAGGAGAGTCCCCTTTGGGAATAAGAGCAATGAAAGTAGAGTTAATACTGGCCGGGATTCTGCCTTCCCTCCTGGAGTCTTCAATCAGCAGTAATAAATCTTCGCCGATAATGTCAAGGAGGGCTATAAAGAATTCAATCGTCCATCCATCCGGCCCCGGACTTTTGTCCTTCTGAAAGCTGCTAAGAACCTTCTTCAATTCATCCATAGTAACGATGTCCATAAGCCTCCTGTTGCCCTCCTCCTCAGCAAAACGGGGAAATAGCTGAGCAACTCTGAGCACCTCTTCAATGTTTACCCTGTTATTTGCTTTGAATAGTTCCTGAAAGTGATTTACCCCAATCCCAGCCAGTCCTTCGAAGGTGGCCTGGGAATTTCCTTCCGCATCTTTCAGGCTCCAGATAGTATTGACTGATCTTCGACCCTTAGCATATGCATGAAAAAACTTTGAGTTTTCGTCACCGCTCTCCAGCCAAATGGCCCTGCTCTTAAGCCTCCAAGCCTCTTCATTGTGTAAGAGTATCCTATTTCGCTTGTCCATCAGAGATACAAGTTGTTCCTTAGTAGCCAGTGAGGCAAACCCTTCTCCAGGTCCCCCCGAAATGATGGAAATAGCTTCTTCAATGTCTTTAAGCTCTTTGTCCTCCCTTTTCCGCTTAGCTGCTGCCCAAGATTTGATAGGTTCCTTGAGATGTTTGATGTTCTCCGCAAAATGAAAGGCAGCAGTAAGATTTGATCCCTGGTGGTAAGGAATCCAGTGCAGCTGGATCAAATCAAAGAAGGTGGGATCCTCCAGCCACACCTTGTTGAATTTAATGGGAGCGGGCGGCTTGTTAGGCCCAGCCTTCAGTTCAAGAAAAATTGGATCATGATCAGAGCAACCCCCGGCTCCAATCCATTGCCTCACATAGAAAAAAGTCTCCGCAATATGTTCTGAGATAAGAAAACGATCCAGCCTTTTGGCCACTCTATCCAAACCAGCCCTCATATTACGCCAGGAGGGTTTCAGTGAAACCAGCTCTACATCAATCCAGTTTCCATCAGAGAGCTTACGGATAAAAAAGTTTGTGAGAGGATCCACTTGAGCATGTGGTCCCCAAATCTCAGCATGCCCCAGTGAAAAGTTAAGATCCCCACCAAGAATAGTAGTATTACCTTTAAGCAGGTCTTTATTCAACAGAGCATTCCAAAAAGGTTCGCGTTCACAGTAAGGGCCATAAATGTTTACAATAGTGAAGTGTTCATCAAAATCCAAGGATTTACAGGTCATGCCTAACACAGAGTGCATCCCCCAAAGGGAGGAAACACACACCTTAGCTTCATTCCATCCAATAGCCAGACCACCAGAGTGTCCCCTGGCGTCCAAACCTTCAAATCCCCATCCAGGGAACCAAACCTTCAGACGGTTGACAGCATCAATCCCAGAGCACATAGTTTCTTGAAGTAACAAAATATCAGGATGTTCCAGTTGCAGCATCCTACGAAGTACTGGTCTTTTGGAGGGACCAGCAAGACCTCGGCAGTTGTAGGACATGACCTTCATTTCCACCCATCCGAATGGGCATCCACCGCTCTAAGTGCCCTTTCGATAGACAGTTGTTTACCATTCTTTAGGTCCGAGCAAGCTCGGGTCTTGGCATGGGAAAGGAAAGATTTTCTTCCTCGAGGTATGCGAGGCTTAGGATTTACCTTCCCTAACCCCCCCGCAGGAGGACTGGTCAGGGATCGCAGCCAATATCCAGATTTAGAGGAGCCAGGGGGAGAGGAAGGTTCGGGAGAGGATAATACCGGCTCGGAGATGGCAGGAAGGCTAGAATCCGGAGGGCATTCAAGAAGTGGATGCTCCACTTCGAGGATAGGAGCTACAGTGTCATGAGGGGGTGTGATGGAGGACAGCAATTGAGGGGAAATGTGCAAATTTTTAAAACCATCTACCCAATCCTGACCAGGAAATGAAAAGTTGTTAAAAATAAGACAGAAGGAAGGGTTGAAAAGAGTAACAGAAGGAGCACCTGCAGCCAAGTCTGGTGAACGAAGAAACGGTACCAATGAACCCTCCCGTGCCGAGTCTCGATTAAGAGGAATGTGTGGTTCTTCAGCAACAACCGTGTTACCAGCAACAGGGACCGAGCCATCCGCATCATCGTTTTCTGCAACCACCTCGCCGCCTGTGGGAACTTCACCATCCGGCTGACTAGCCAACGGTGTTTCCAAAGTAGGAGTGACAAAACCCTACTGACCGTCAGATTCCTCCGCCGAATCCATTCCAACCTCCTTGGCCACCACCCTGCGCTTGTGGGTATTACCAAACCGCACCCGGACAGGAACAGAACACTCGACGGCCGGGTGGCCATATTCATGGCACCGCCTACACCTGAAAGGCACATTCTCGTAGTCCAGTGTCTGAACGAAGGTATAGGGCCCCCAAGTCAGGTCCATAGTGTCAAAAAGTCCATCTCTTACATTAATGCTCACCAGGATGCGAGCAACTTTCTGCATAGCCGATGCCACAAAAGAGAAGTCCGCATCAAGATAGGTTCCCAAGTTGTTCCCAATCCTTCGGAAGTGTTCCTCAGACCAGTAGTGAAGGGGGAGTCCTGGGAGACGAACCCAGAGGGGGATAACATCCAATCTTTCCCGACTGGCATCGAAGAGGGGGTTCCACGGCTTTAACAGAAGAGGGACTTTAAATATAGACCAATTGAGACTTAAAGCCCAGTGTGCATGAGCATCCGAGGAGAAATGAAAAGCATACCACCCACCTGAGAGCCCAACGATACGGGGCACATAACCACAATGACCCAGCCATGCCCCCGTGGCCCACGAGATCACAGTCTTGAGACTAACAGATTTTCCATAAACCCTGCCGACCAAAACCGACTTAACCATCCCTACAATCTGGTGCATGCCAATGTCCTTCCCCAACGCGTAGTTAGGTGCCTTCCCAGAGTTCTTAATCCACTTTCTATGGCTTTTCACGGTGGGTTCCTTAGTTGCTACCCCAGCTGTACCCGCTGCAGCACGGCCACGAACACGCTGATCAGAGTCCTCAAAAGGACTAGAAAACCCTCTTTGTTCAACGAAGTCCAAGTTTGCAGCGACAAACCCACAGGGTTGTAACGGTGGTTCAGTCCGCCTCGCCTCAAAACCCTCCACCTCAGCTTGTCGGTCCAGTCCAGTAGAGAGATGATTATCGCTAACCGCGGAGGTAATAAATTCAGGCAGGTCGCCTATATCTGCACAGAACGGCTCCGGAGATGGAGAGGTGCAGAAACCCCTGACGCCCCAGATATTCACGGCGTGAGTCGCAGGAGATAGGCATGCATTTGACCCCTCCCAGAACGGCGAGCAGGAAGGAAAGGTTTGGTAGTCATTCACCGGGGGTGACAGAGGTCCATCAGGAGGCCGGTTACCAGTAAAGCCACCAAAGCCTATACCGCCAAGCTCCTCCTGATGTCGGAAAGCGCCAGGTGGCGAACGCCAGATATCATGGTGCCGTAGGTCATCACTGCTATAGTCTACATCATCCATAGTAACCCCCAACGGAACACAAAACGGAACAGTAACCTTCGCTGTGAAAGAGGGCCAGAAAAAAATCCGCTGGAGTAAAAACCAAAACGGTTTTACCAAGGTAAAAACCCATCGGGGTTGGCGAGCGTCTGTACGAACCTGCTGACGTCCTGCATCCGTCTGCAGGGTGCCGCCCACCGCCCTTCACAAACCTCCAAACCCTCGGCGCTCACCATCGTTCCCCTCAAAAGCTTCCAGAATCCCGTCCTCGCCTTTTAAATTATAACTTATCTTACAATCGTATTGATTGATTTTCACCGTCTTCAAAGTTTGCATTGTGACCCAGCTACAAATGGTGATCGTGACTTATCTTAAAATTCCTTCTCTAGAAGATCAACGCGGACCCAGAAAGGTTGTCAGCTAATATAATTTCGAGACAAAGAAGCGAATGTTGGAAGACAATGAGATGCAAATCGAATTAAAGGGTGATCTAGTGATACAGTAGAAAAGAAAAGAGAAGTGGTAGGTCTCGACTCAAAAATAACTTGAAGAACAAATAGCCTTTGTAACATTTTCCTGCACTCCAAGTAGATTCTTCTCCACTTAGGAAACTATGGCATTCTCATATCTTCAACCTCTCATATGCTTGATACTAGCCTTGAAATTTCAATAAGCTCATTTCCTAAATATATTTCTTCGAGAAACACAATGAGCAAGAACCAAATCATCCCGACCTATACTAAAACAATCTAAGGATAAAAATTCAATCCGAAAACGTTCAACTGAATTCAAGAACTTTACTATTGCTTCTAAACCTTTGCATTTAGAAATTGCATTGAAAATTTTAGTTAGAGAAGTCTGCAATTGCATTTTATTGCCATTGAATAATAATATTTCACTATTGCTTATGAAAAGCCCATTCTCCTCTCAGTTGAATTCTAGAGGTAAATCCATCTGAATATGTTGTCTAGCAGTCTAAAATGGCCCTCTCTCATGCACTTTAATCACAACTGGTTAAGGAAAAGTTCCAGAAGTCCACATTGATAGCTGATTCAGAGTGGTTTAGTTTTATCTAGCAGGGATTAGCATGGATTTACCAAATAGAAGCTTGGAATCAAGCAAGGTATCAACACTCAGTGCTTTGTTTTCTTCTTCACAATGAGAACTAAACATTTGTTGATCCACACAGAGCAACTAAGAAATCCACATTCTAAGTCAAATATTTAATGCATGCATTACAAAAAAGACAAATATTTTGGATGGCATGATTCCATTTTGATTATTATACTGTAGTGTTGTACCCTATAAACCTAAGTTGATTCATTACAGTTGAATTGATTTCTGTCTCCAGCCAGAAGAATCCCCATCCAATGATTCGTTTGGTACTCTACGACCACTGAATGGTATATGTATTTTTCTATGGGATGCCAAGATGCCCAATAAATCCTAGCTAAGGATTAGCAGAAGGGTATTTGTACTGGAATTATGTTAATGTGATTACAAATAGTATCAACAATATTTTACCAGAAGGGTGTTTGTATTGGAATTATGTTAATGTGGTTACAAATAGTATCAACAATATTAATAGGAGGAGACATACTTGTACTCCTTTCAAATCTCGAGAAAGCGTTCCAAATATTACTTTCTTTGTGGTGGAAGGTCTGTAAATCATCCCAACAAATGTAAATGTAAAGTAATTATTGTTACAAGACATAGTACTATGAAATAGTTTGCATTTCAATAGTTTGAATGACCCTCTTATAGGTTAGAATATCAGTGGAATATCAATGCTTCAGTACTATGGTCTACATATATACGAGTGATGTGGTACATGACACTACTATTTCACTACTCTTAAAATAAAATAAAATAATCAAACATTCCTATGAGTTATGGGATGTATGTCTATCTAATTGAAGAGAGTAGCTACCTTCATATACAAAACTCTCTAGAAAAAAGTGTGCATATCCTATATGTAGATTTTTCCCCTATTTTTCTTAGAGACTGAAAAGTCTAAATGACCTTCAAGGGATATATTGCTTGCTTAGAAGAATAAGATCATAATGTTGATGGACACTAATGTTAGCACATGATCACGTTGCTTAATCATTGGTTTGAATGTGATTATCCTTTTATCTCCTCATAGCTATCTATTTGAAGATAATCATTAGCTTCTTCATACAAAACTATCTATGATTATTGGGAAGAGCTTGTATTTGCAAGGATTCTGGGAAATACCAAATTATTCAAACAAGTATAGTATCCTTTGTTAGGTTATGTGCCAATTTTTCATTTCTTGGTGCACGGATGAATTGTATTAATTTTTAGGTCAAAACCAAATCCTCTGAAGGTTTTATGATTGCATTGGATTTGGGGGCACATGTCAGTATCTTTGAAGAGGTGGAGCTTGTACTTTGATCCATGAAGGGAGAATACATCCTTACAATCAGTATGGGTGAAACTCCTTAGGTTTCCTCTAGATTTCTAGTTAATGGATTCCTTCAAGGAAATTGGTAATATCATTGGTCAATTCCTAGAAGTGGATAATAACTACCAAAAAACAATACATGCACCATTTCCACATATTGGTCACACCAGATCTAAGGGATGACCTAGGATAGGAAATATTTTAGGGAAAGAAAGACATGCAACATTGTTAGGTATTAGGCCATGTAGGCATCCCAATCATATGTACTATATGACATTCCTATGGTCATCTAGTGACCAAAATTTCAAATGTGCACTAAAATGTTCAAAGAGAGTGCGGGTTCAAAAAGAATTGGATTCCCTAAATGCATACAAAGGGAAGGTACATAAATGGGACAATGAGGAATCGAACATAATGGAAGGGGGTCATGTGGAGACCTCTTCAAAGAAGGAAGAATATTTTATAGTATTGTGTGCAAAAGAGTCTCACTTTATACATGTTCAAGGGGGCACTCATAGGATCCTTATGATACACAAACAAGTATGTAAAATACTAAATATGTGGGTAGGAAAAATTCTCAACAAAATGCACCATTAGAATCTTAACCACAACTTGACTTAATAAATTTCCAATTTCCCCTACAATTTCTATAAAATGTTAAGAAAAATATTTTTGTTTAGACCAAAATTTATAGACATATCTGTGGATTAATAACATAGCTTCTCCTATGGGAAAAAAATGGAACCTTGGAAAATGTTATGGAAAATTTAAGGTCTCATTTTCATTTTCCATTTCTTATGATCTATTACATGAACCTATCTAGGAAGTTATCGTAATATCTTGACCTACATATTTCACGCCCTACAAGCTGATATTTCATGCATTCTAGGGCAGATGAGATAATGTGTTATGGTGTTAATGTGTTTGCATTCATAAACTTGACTAAAAATGATTAAAAACACGTGTAAGCCACCACAAGGAAGGATAGAATAAATATAACCTTGTGATCCAACCTCCAATATTCGTGATGCCTCCAACAAATTGTTGGCCCTCATGTATCCCTCAAAAGAGTCATCGCTTATGGACATGCACTGCATGTCTTATATACAGCTACTGGGCATCTCACACAGTGCCACGAGATAGATTTTGAATAGAAACCAATGTATTTTTACATCTGAATATTTTGAATAGCAACCTTATCAATTGGGTCTACAAGATAGAGGACCTATAAAGAAAAACAGTATGGCACAGTTGTCATGTTGTATGTATTACTATAGTACAATAAAATTTTGTAATTATTGTGGAAAAGAAAAACCATACCTCAATATTCTTCAAGTCCAACATGTCCCAAAAACAATGAGCTACAATAACCATTAAAGTATTGAAAACAATAACATTAATAACAGTATCAATATATATCAGATCTGAACCAATTATAAACTCAACATCAGATATTGGGGAAGGCATCCCTTATCCTTAGACTTCAACCTCTTAGCATTAGGCTACTTGCATGAGACTCAGCTAGACCAACATACTTGTGAAACAAGAGAACCCAAAACTGGAAAATGCCCTAAAATAGATCACCCAACCCTCACAAATCAAACACAGTAGCAGCACAACAGTATGACTAACTCACAATAAAAAAATGACAGCAAAGTACTCCAAAAAAGTCATATAAGGTAACGCTATGGTGGATGACACCCAAGGAGGTCTCTTAAGGGCAACGCAAGGGTGGAAAGCAATCCTAAGGGGTCACGCTAGTCATCAACAAGTTGGACGTCAACATTTAAGGGTTGTATAGCTCAACGTTACCATGCAAGGCCCAATCACGAGTCACCACAAGGCTAAACATCACATACAATTAAACATGTCAATGTAACATAACAAGGAAACATGATGTCATACTAGGCTCATGGACATCAAGTCAATGTGAGGGTAGGTTACCTGGCCTTCTTAACTGTATGTGGTCATACGTCTCATGTGTCTCATGCAAAGAGTGGAAGCTCATAATCATCATCCCTGGATAAGGAAGCTCATGTGGTCATCTCATCTTCCTCATGTTAACTCAACAAGGGGTAGCCAGCCCCTTAAGGATAACCATAGTCCTCGGAAGATGTCACACATATTCAAAAATAAGTTATGCAACAAAGTGAACAAACATTTCGCATATAAATTTCAAAAAGCACAAATATAGGTATATTAATTTTTTTAATCAGCACAGTACTATCAAACAGAGAGATGAAATAATCATTAAAGTACTAAAAACAAAAACAATAATAACAATAGCAATATATATCATATCTAAGTTTTTAATGAAAGACAACAATGTTGAAATAACAATAACATGAATATATTAGATCTAAACCAATTATAAACGATATGGTCATCTCATCTTCCTCAGGTTAACTCAGGAAGGGGTGGCCAGCCCCTTGAGGATAACCATAGTCCGCGAAAGATGTCACACATATTCAGAAATATGAACTGAGCAATAAAATCCACATTATAAACCTCAATTCTAAAATATGACCATGCACCCACTAAATCAAGAAACTTGTAAAACAATTGTAAATATTTCATGCATTTACTCAGTCAAATACAAATCTTAAATGTATACAACTAAATTATTTTTTTTTTTCTTCAGAAACTTGAAGAGGGGGAATTCATCTTCATTGTGTTGACCTATTGTAGTTTTTGTGCTCTCTCTTTATGTTGATTGTGTGGGCATGCTCTCCTATACCATACTTATGGTACGTCGATTAGCAGTGCATGGAAGTCGATGGAGAGGGGCATCATCTGCAAAAGCCAAGACAACTATATATATAAATGCATATTTATTATTGAGATACGTATTTCATGATTTCCAATATAATTACAATGATATTTACCTGTTGGTTGACTAGCTGAGACAACTGGAGTGTTCATTGGTTCTTCCATTTGTTCCTCTCCCGGCTGAGCATGAGCAGGTACATGCTCTTCCATTCACAAAAGAATATTAATTAGTACACGTCATCAATTATGTATTTAAAATCATATTAAACACTTTTGTTTTATAGCATACATACCTGAATGGCTAGGCTTCTCGCCACCACCATGAGGTAGCTCCCCACCATCGCGTGGTACTTGTTCGGTACTGCTACCCTCGGAGATTTTGTTTCTCTCACCCTGAAAAACAAAAAAAAAAAGACATTTATTTTTTGATGCAATCATTCATGAATAGATTACACAAGTACATTATAATGATGGCCTTATTGATTTTATTTACCTATGTGTGCATCAATGGAGAAATTGGGGTTTGCCCCAAGCTTTTTCGACGTTCCAGCACATGTTGAAAACTGTACTTGAAGCCGAGCCTCAAGTCTTCTTCAGTGGCTTCCTCTTGAAAATCATTTCCCTACAATGCATATAACCATGAAAATTTCTTGTGATAAATCAATTATTTGTTCGCTACAGTTAGAAAAATTTTGGCTACAAATAATGATTGTTTGATTCTTACAATTTGTTCCCTTAGTTTCTGATATCCACCCTGTCCCAGTTTGTGCTGCCCATGCTTTTCTACTCTTTCCTTTGTCGCTTTATAGGTGTCGGGGAGCCTATGAAAGGTTGCAAATATGTTAGATATCGCAACTTAAATATATTTAAAAGTAAAAAAAATTGAACATTGTTCATTGAAAATATGATATGTGTCATACCTTCTTGAACCGATTGGCCGATTCTTTCCTTGTTTTCTCAATGCCTTCTCCTTTTCATCATCCATGAGAGCCTTCCACTTCTTCTCTGGAACCATCGGAGGACGCTCATACTTATGGTTAATGTGCAAATTGTCCCTATAATCTGCCCTGACATATTTCAAATTTAAGCCAGCTACTGCGATGACACATTTTCTGTTGAAGGTATCACCAAACAAGCTGAGCATGTGCTTCATCAAATCATCTTTCAATTTGTTATTTTCGGAATTCCACCGTGTAAGAATGGTTGGCCCAAAAATATCCAATGCCTTCTCATGCAGGTTCTTAAAAAAAACATTATTTCCTGCAAAAAAAATATGATCATTAATTAAAACTAATTTGAGGTATGTGGCTTTGAATTACATGAAAAGAAACACTGAATAAATTAAATAATACCTACAATATTCGGTATCTTGATTGGAACACAGTCTTGGTCCACCAAGAAACTAACGGGAAATGATCCCCTACTAACCACACGTACTGCGCTAAGATAGCAACTTTCACATTCGATGCTACTGTCCTCTCTAACATCCCATGAAGTAGTAGTAGTAGTTGAAGGGCCCTGTTGACCTCCAAAATCTGGTGAGGTTGTAGCATCTAAAGTGCATTGTTGGTCAGGAGAGTCAAATAGCCTTGTTGGTATGGTAGATTGACGATGTGTTGAGCCATCGCTACTACCAATACTGACCTCTACAGCCTGTACTCGATGCACGTGTGTTATCTCCAAAAATTCCTAAAAAAAGAAAAATTCAATTGATTAGATCATATCAAAAAAAGAGAACTAAAATAACATAAATGAATATATGTCATAGTTCGTAAAATATTTCAAAGATGCCACTTACCCCGTATTGTTCTATTTTTTGCCTCAAGTCATCAATTTTTGCTTTGATTTATTCAAACTTGGGTTTGATTACAATCACTCTAAGAAGTTATTAATTGCACTTTTTCAAAGCTTTCTTCACAGTTTCCTTTGGGTTGGTTGAATAAAATATATCTTCCTCAGCGACCACCTCATCATCCTGATGTGGTGTGCTCTACAAACATCATTCAATAAAAGTATTTAATTTATTTTTATCATTAAAAAAACTCACGTAAAAAAAAAATGCATATAACAACAAAAATAATTACTTTAATCATCTTTAGGTACTATACACTATCATTTACCTGATGCGACAACATTGGCGACTTCCCACAGTCACCTTGCCACAGTACAAGAAGCAAGACATATTCATATCGAAAAGTAAAAATTGAACCATGTACAATAAATGTTATTAATGAAGAAAAAATTTAATGTTAATATGATAGTCACGTTTACCTGTCCAGAAGTTGTAGGTGTGCTCTGAGTACCGCCCCCTGCCACAATACAATACTCATGATATCATCTTGAAATATTGATCTCATAAGCATAAAAAAGGTCAAATGTTAATAGCTGTAATATAATCATGAATTGTGGTTATTATTACATTGATGTTATTAGGTACTATTAAACTAACATTTACCTCATGCGACACCATTGGTGACTTTCCCTGGTCATCTTGTGGGATATGGCCATGATCACCCTGCCACAATATAAGAATTAAGACATTAAAAATGAAAATTGCATATTTAACAACGTCTCTTAAACGTGATTAATGAAAAGCATAACATATAACTAACTATGTGTATATTATAAAAAGCATGAAATATAACTAACCATGTGTATATTATAAAAAGCATGACATATAACTAACCATGTGTATATTATAAAAAGCATGACATATAAATAAATTTGTTGCAAGAGAAAAATAATAAGTCATCGATCAAAGGTTGAGTTAAATTTTGTATAAGAAAATTACCCCCATTATAGAAACCCCTACATCTATTCGATTCAAACCGTAATTGATCAACAACTCTTCACCCGCAACTATTGATTTTGTTGAACATACAAATACATGATTTCCTTCACGCCCCTCAAATATGCAATTGGGTAGCTTATGTGTTGTCCCTGGTCGTGTACTATTTATAAACCCTGCGATATTTTCAGAAGCTTTTGTCCTTCCATCAATATACATAGTATCTCCTTTGTTCAAATTGTTGTCCAGTAGTTGACAATAATATGCTGCCACTCTGTATGTCCGCATACTTCGTGTATATCAGACCAACAACAAGCAGTCATTGTATTTGTAGCATGGTCTGACATACTCCATCAATTCAGTTTCAGTGCCATATTTACCTTTATGCCATCCATGGAAAATAGCCCCAATCCATGTAAGACGATGGAGCAATGCGATAAATCCTCCCATTGAGGAAGAAATTTGTGTCCACTTGGGGTAGCTCCTTGGGTAGCCATTGTTTGACAAGATTTCTATACCTCAAAGGCAACCCAATGTCACTGTATGCTCTCATTATCATAAACAAATGATCCTCCTTCAAAAAGAAAAAGTTCAATGCGTCTACGAAATTTTCTCCTTACCTTTTCACCTCTAGTTGATCTTGACTTGTTTGATATTGTAATAGACATCTCACTTTCAACCTCTTCTATTCTATCTTCCTCACTTGAGGAAGATAGATCTGACCACTAGTACAAAATGAGAAATTAATGACTAAAATTCGACTATAAAAGACTATTTTTGAGTCGGTGACTAATAGTATCTGATTTCCACTATCTTATCTCTAGTCGTATTTCACTAGTCATTAATTGGCTGACTTATTATTCATTGATTTAGTCATTGATTGTCATTGATTTAGTCATTGATACTCACTGATTTAGTCACTGATTTAGTCATTGATTTAGTCATTGATTGTCACAATTAATGACCAAATATACGACTAAATAAACTACTAGATTAGTCACTGATTTAGTCACTGATACTCACTGATTTAGTCACTAATTTAGTCATTGATTTAGTCATTGATTATCACAATTAATGACCAAATACACGACTAAATAAACTACTAGATGATAACATATTAATGACTAAGCTAAATACGACTAAACGTTAGTCGCGCTATAAGATACTGGAAATTATCTACTAATAGTTGTATAAATGCGAATTTAGTCGTTTTCTTAGTCACTAATTTATGATAGGGTACAGAGGAATCGAACCACCAATCTCCTGCCTATAATTAGGCAGGTGCTCTACCATTGAGCTAGCACCCTTTAAGAAGTTTTTATTGTTTGACAATGATGATATTCAAACAAATTTTGCATGGGAACAAAATGAATGTCAAAACATATTCAAGAAAAATGCTTCAAGTACTAAAAGAATTCTAAGATATAGCAGTTCAACTGTGATAAGGATGAAAATTCAAAGAAGAATGATCTTACAAACTATGCATGAGTACAATAATCCATGGTTGTACAAATTATCAGGAACAAAAGCAAGCTGCTACCCTTCACAAAAAAGAATACAAGATCCAACTTACAATAAATTTGTTTTAATTGTCTATCAATTGTTGATCTCTCGATAGCTAGAGACGTTTTCCTGTCTGAGATCCAAAATACATACAATTATCTTCAACTTCACTTCTTCAAAACGAGTTGCAGTAAAAATTATTCTAGGAATTGTTTTATGAGCAACAACCACTTTTCTGAACAACATGTTGCCCTTTCATTTGTACAGTAGCAGGTCTGTTGCTATTCATGGCAGGTTGACTTGCCATACTACAATACAAAATAAATGGAGTTAAGTCAATAGTATTTCATAGAAAATAGAAAATATAATCTCCTTAAAAGCAAGATTTCACAATGAGGACTTTATCTAGGACGCTCTATTCTGGAGGATAGGGGAAGTCGTTTTGTCGAAAACCCTCTTTCAAGCATTTCAGTAACTATCACCATTTCTGCATTTGCACTTACCAGAGGTGAATAAGCAATGTAAAGGTGAGATTAGTACCGGCCAATCACAACACATAGAAGAACATGCATTGGAATAAGATTTATTATGAAAGTGTAACCTCCCCAGGAACAAATTTACAAAGAAGAACATATATTAAAATTATCTTTATAATATCAATAGCAATAATTGCATCATGCATGGATATCATTTGTTATTCCTATGACCTACTTACCATATAAAAGTAAGCTAAGGCATTTAAAGTAGCATAAAAGAGAGATTCAGTGTTCAATGTCTGCAAAAGTTCAAAATAATGATCACGTTAACAAAACATAAATCTCCAGCATATTAAAATTATTTTCAGGCCATAATAAGATTAGTTTCATTGCAGACTCTAGTCAATTTCCTCAGCAATGTAACTATATATTATAAAACAATATGTGCAAATCTTCATGAATGGACATGACTTAGGTACTAAGATTTACAAAATACTGATACCATCATTTTCAGATTTCTTCTATAATTTAAACTAAATAAGGTTTGCACATGGATGAACCTTGATATATAGATAGAATGTAATGATCAAAGAAAATATAGCTACAGCCTCAGTATCATAACTTCCAGCCACATATCATGATATATATGAAGGCACCTGCAACCAAACAATTAATTATAAAATCAAAAACATGTTATCAACTTTAGCAATTGAGCAATAGACTAAAATAATAAATACAATGACTAAAGAAAATACACTAAAAATATGAATGCGTTCTCACAAAACACATTATTTTCTTAGTTGGATAGTTGTCCTAGCACTGAAACTAAGTATAAATGTTGAAAGTTCGGGATAGTATTTGCCACCTTATACTATTCATGCAGGCATGCTTCCAATTAATTTGTAGTCAACTGCTAGTCCGATATAATCATTTGGTAACAACAGGACCTACAATAGCTCACGCATCAAATATGATTCATTTAGTTTTCGATCTATTTGTCCTCAATCACACTTGATATTCCGATAAATTCTTCTTACAAACAATGTAGAGCCCAAGTAACCAACAGCCCCTACATTTATCAAATAAAAAATATTTATATAAGTGAAAAGCATTCAATGGAAACATATTAGCTGCAATAGAAAAAAATAGAGATATTGCCAACTGCAAAAACTTTGCTACAGAGAAAAGAACTCACCACAAAGGATGCCTAAACCAAGGAAGAACATTAGAGTGTAGCCAAAATAGAAATTGGTCTAGAAGAAACCAGACATCTTTGTCTTCATGTGGTAAGTGACACAAGCAGCCCACTCAGCAACTGTTTCAACAGTTGACTGGCGTAGTCCTGTTCGCAGCATAGCACATAGCCAATTGTCCCAGGCCTCTAAAATATAGTTAACATCAGAATGCAAGACATCAGCCAAAACCTCAGAAGCAAGGCACTGTTTTCCCTTTTCTTCCTTTGCAACCAACTCTTCTAAAGGGCTCCGCAAAGATTGCAGTACTGTTTCTCCACACTCTTTAACAAGGCATTTAAATAACTTCGAAAAACCAGGTACAAATGCCTCTCTTTAAGAGGTCAATCCAGTTTCTTGAGCATGGCCATGGAGAATAAAATGACTCATACCATCCATTCACTGATTTATCTCGAATACTTTGGGACATAGCCATAGCATGGTTGTTTGAGTTGTTTGCATCAGGAAAAACATGGTCATAAGATAAATCATTCAGCATGTCATTGACAAATCCTTCTTCCTGAATGATTGGATTCAAAACACCCTTGAAGGAAGAACCAGCAATTACATTTGACCATTCAGAATACAACAAGTTATCAGTAATTGATTTCTTGTTGGGGGATGCTTGCAGAAGAAGAACAAGGGATGCAGCTGCAAGAACCCTTACTCGAGGAAGATGGCTATTGAGAAGTAACAAAAAATGACCTAAAAGAACAACTTGAAACATTATGTAATCTTCTATGAACACATTTGATCCATAAGGTTACTTGTAACAAGAAAATAAAATGTCATAACATTGTATCTATAATTGGAAACAAACAAATAGAAAGAAATAAAACTCACTAATATTGGGCATGAACTAGTCTGTATGCAGTACTGATGGTTTGCTCTGGCGTCTAGGTATGACCTTGTATGAAAGAAAGAAGGAACTCACTGGCAAAAAGAATGTTTGGCTTATACCACACAACTTGTAACAGGAGATAACAAGTTAAAGAACAGATACAAATTAAGAGCAGTGAGATTCAACAATTGAAGGATTATAATGCCTATCTAATAAGATCATTTTTCAGTATGTTGTCAAAACATTTCAAATTATATTTCCAACAAAAATTTTTGGAGTTGAGTTCATAAAAGATGGTCAACCTACTTTTCTGGGTTTTTCCATGATTCTACATTACATAAACACCCAATTAGTCAAAGCACCGTTGGTATAAAAAATTGTTTTAATTCCACTATCCACCAACCCAATAGTGGCCATTGGAGATGAAAGACAACTATCAATAGAGTTACTTATTGTTTCATGCAATAACATGTACCGTCGACCGATGATAGTGCAATAACATGCCAAAAATAGCATGTGATTAGTGATGATATTTTTACAATATTCCTAGACTCTCAAGAAACAAAATGTAGCATGAATGATCAAAATTATACCAAAATGGATAGAAAATGATACGATGAGGAGCTAGAGGCCCATCACCTTGCTTATTGTCTCATACAAGGCACTAGCCAAAGTCTTACCCAGCGGAATCAAAAGCATGGCTACAAGAATGATGCAGTCAAAACAATTGATAGCATCCCACTTTCCACCATCTTTTCCAATGGTAGCAACAAGCATTGTGTAGATATTGGAGTTATTAGCATGGGTTGTAGGCTTGTAGCAAATCAATCAAATAATGCCTACTTAGTGAATTTGTATACTAGATTTTTTCAAATGGGAACCTGTCTTTTGGAAATAAATCGTCCCACCCTACCACACTTGAGCAAAGAATGACACATTTTGTAGTTTCAATAATTTCCCAAAGGCTATATCAATACCACAAGTCACGTCCAACAAGCCTCACACAAGGATGGAGCATACTAGCTGCAATGGTGTCATCAGTAATGTTGATTCTTGAAGGTTTGCTCGCTAAAGGTTTGGATAAACCAAAGCTTGGAATGTGAACGGTTGTTGGGGTAAACCCTCGATATCATTTCAACATAGGAAGCTCTCAAAGACTACATAGAGTGCACCCATGGAAAAAGATCACTATTAAATTTTTGAAGGATTTCTTGTCAAATGAAAGTAATTTTTAAATCTCCTTGGAACTAAACACATCTATTTAAATGTTTCCCATGGAAGCAAAATATATGAACGGATGTAGAACAAAATAATCAACTCACCAAGAAAGCAGATTTTATGTGCCCAGGATGAGAGATCTCTCAAGCACCACCAATTATGGGCATTTAAGTTTTTTAAGTTGTATAGTAAACAGGCCTCAAATCTATATCTCCAGGTGGCAGGGAATTTAACAACCAATTTCAAAGTTCAAGTCATAAAGGAAGATACAGGATTTTGAAGATCAATAACAAGTAGTAGAACATTTGGCAAGTCAAATATTTCATCTGTTGAATAAGTGCATTGATCTAGGTGTAGAGAAATAAAAGCCACCGATTAGATTACCAGAAAGGGTAAAAGAGTTATGCTAGTGGCCATGTAGACGCCTACAGGTTTTGTAAGAAGCGTGCTATTTATGACCCAAGTTCAAAACCTCGCAGGATCACTCCCTGTGCTAACACAACCTTTTGTGCAGATGAGGCCATAATATTTGTTGACCATTTCCGTCCTTAGGGTTTGGCAAGAGGAAGTCGGACAATCCAAGCATCCAACCAATAACATAAAACCAGTGGAAAAGAACATTCTTAAAATTTTCCCAGGGGCTGAAATGCTCAATGGAAAATGGAATACATATATGAAACAAAAGCATGTCTGCTGGGATCTCTATAAATGGATTTGACATCCTACAACAAATTCAAAATCAGCAAGTCAACTATAATTACAAAAGAAACTCACATTAGCAAGTGTCGGATAGTACTAACTACCAAAAATAGATTTTAAGTTTAGATATCAACATATGACGTATCCAAAGGGTATAGTGAAGGTTCCAAAAACATTGCGAGTTCTACTGGTAAGAATACCAGCAAGACAATCAAGCTTCCATAAACCACAACAGACAGCAATACCATTAGTGCATGCTTATGTATGGGATCATCAATGAGATCTCAGAATGGATTATAATTTCGATCAGCAGGATCTCTAAGAAAGTACAGGGCACGAGGGCGAAGTACCTGTTGATTAGAAATCATACATGCATGTTATTTGATACTCTATTAATCATATAGTGCAAATGGAAATGCATCACAGAAAGTCTTTTTCCAGATTGAAAAGTCATCTACATAAAAGTAAAGAACTTAAATGTGTACTACATAAATTACACACATCATGGGCACAATTTCCTTTGAAAGAAAGAACAAACCTCTCGAAGAAGGCTGGAAAAGATGCTTATTTGTAACATATACACAATACCAACAAGACACTGAAGGAATGAACTTGTTAAAGGTGACTCCCAGAAAAATCTCGCCGTCTAAGACAATGTTGTTCCAAGCATGCTAATGGTGCAAACATTCAGCCACCAACCACATAATAAAGGTTAAAATCCAATCTCCACTAGTAAAAGAAAAGCAACCTTCACCATGGTGAAAAAATATTTTACTCCAGACAGTAATGACCTTGCAAGGGAAGGAGTGGCCTCTGCCACAGAAGCTATAACATAGATCCTTTCGATCTGGAACTAAAGAAAGGGGGATGGGGAGCGATAACATGAAACAATAAAGAATTGCTTAATATTTTGTTCATGCATCCCTCTCTTTTCAGTGTTTGGTCTTTGTATTCGAAATTCCTGTAATCGAGAATATTATTGAATGTGCTTTCCTTAAGAATTCAAAACATAACCTTTGCCTTGTGATCTCCTTCCTTTAATCATCTATTGATATCTTACTATATATATACAAGTTAATAATTATGCTCTACAAGTTAAGATGGTTTCCATGTAGGTACAAGTGTGCACATATTTTCCATAAACTAATGCATTGTAATGATTGAATCATTCTATACTTAAATATTCATATTTGGGAATGGGATCATTGTCTAGTCTTAACTAGGCATTTTCCATTGGTGGACTCTTTGGTTATATATATCCATGAGTATCCATAGATTCTCTCTCCAAGTTATGTTTAAATTTCTTGGGAAAGAGGTCCTCTTCTTCCTTGTCATTTGGAAACCATGTCTCCCCTTCCACCCACCCTTAGGGTTCATAGTGGAGTAACAAATAGTTCAAAATCCAAATAACTTGTGACACCCTAAACTAGGTGAATGGTTATGAAGCTTGAGCCACATAAGGTCCCAGGATAATTTTGGAAAAGGAAATGGTAGGCCAAAATGATAGGTGTATTTGGTTTCATGCTTCCCATATTTTGCATATTCCATTGTAAAAGAAAAGATGTTTCATTCTCTAATATTTTTTCACATGATCCTAGTTAGTATTTTAAACTATCGATTAACAATAAAAGACTGATGGGAATAGACTTAATTAAATAAGATTGCATTGTTGGGTAAAACGTGGCATTGTTGGGTTAGCATGGCCGGCTGATGCTGCGCTATAACGTTTAAGGATGAACATATATAACATACCACCACCATCCATGGGCATTGAAGCATGCATGCCGGCTAAGCCTAATTAACTATGGACTAATCAGATAGAAGTATTATTAATACCTCTAGCATCCCTATATAATTGCCAATAATTAATTAGAATATTGGAACACAGACAACCACTCCACTCCAGGACTACGCAGCCATAGCCGCCACTCCTCTGCTCGTTATAATTATAAGTGTGAACATTTTGAAGGTGCCGCGTTCATGGGAGAGGCAGTACAATGATGGATTAACGACACGTCCCTAGATAGATCGTCTATCACAGAGAGACAAACAGACATATAGATAAAGAAAGAGAGCTCAACTCCGCCCACACTAATATGTTTACCATAGGTGGACCGTGGATGGAATCCTTTTGCATCACAGATTTGCAGTATATTAATTGATGCTTTAAGGAGGCATGATAATCTCTGAAAGCCATTCACACGTGACTAAGAGGCCGAGGTGGGAGTCCTAGGGATTGAATCGCAGCAAGCGAGGATGGGGACCAAGGACTAGGATTGCAACATAGATTGAATATTAAAATTGCATAATAAATTTAAAAATGAGTGGCCAGGTACTGCAGGAGACACGAGAGAAATATTATGACTTGTAAAATGACTGCGTTTATCATTTATTTGCAGACATTGTTATCAAATAACAACTAAAGATAGAGTAGGATGAAGAAAAACATAATAAGATAATAGTTATTGAAAATTCCTTGGAGGATCCATTTAAACAGTTCAAATGCCTTCAAATAAAATAAATACCTAATTTATCCTGACCGTGAAGCACCTTCTTGTGACCTGTTTTACTTTTGTCTTCTTCCGAGAGGCTATCTTGTTTCGCACCTTGTTTTTAAGGGAGAGACAAGCATATTGGGTCCAACTGACAGTTGAAACTAAGGCAATAGGCAAGTAATAGACTGCATCAATTAAGAAAATGGAGATCAGCCATTGCAACAGATTCACACACAATAATAACTTGTATTATTTAATCATACACACATATATCACATATATATACATATATATATAGTTGGAGTGAGATCCAACTAACTCCAAACATAGAGATGTTGGTTGAGAGAATATCTCAATAGTCTCCTACAAAATCTCAAACCAATCCCAAACTTAGTATGCTGCACTAATGTGAGCATTATCTCTAACACCCACCTTTAATGCTTTACATTTCAAAACTTACAATATTGAAAACACAAAATTTGTCATTGTCTGTCTCACTGGTCTTCATACGCATTTACACCCATCTCTGAACTTCATAGACACGCTCTTTCTCTCCCATCATCTTCGAGCTACCACTTCATACAGCACAGATACAACTGCTTCCGACCATCTTTGACGTTCTGTGTACAACTGACGCTTTTCGACCTCCCGAAGGACAATCTTGATACTGAACCATCCTATGAATACACTTCCATCTGCGAATATTTCGCTTTCAGCTATCCACAGTTATCTAGGATTCGGATACTGAATGTCTTCAGTAGTCAGTTTCACAACTTGACCTTACATAAAATAACCTGTAACTAGTGCTCCCGGAGCACGATGGGTCACATCAGCATATAACAAACTTAGGCATAATTAAATCAGCGATCTGTTCTCTCCCGGAGCAGGACGGGTCAAGAACAACTAACTTAAATTATGTCATGAGAGAGATTTTGAGGTCAAAAAAGGGCCTCCTAAGAGATGTACTACAAAAATATGAGATATATTAAAATATTATGAATTGGGGGTTTTATGGGGTAGGTATATATGACAAGTCACCTCCCACACTATTTTCTATGCACAATATAAATAACCATGGTTGAGTTACTTTTCAAAATT
Organism: Larix kaempferi; assembly: GCA_027924585.1. Classification (NCBI taxonomy): domain Eukaryota; kingdom Viridiplantae; phylum Streptophyta; class Pinopsida; order Pinales; family Pinaceae; genus Larix; species Larix kaempferi. The sequence goes on along the minus strand of BSBM01000236.1, from coordinate 9,870,948 downwards.
CACTAAAAATAAAATTAATAAAATAAGACTACATTGATGTGACTAAGATTCATTGTAAATTCCCAAAAATTTATTGTCCTTTAACATTTATTTGTCTTGAACTTGCAAATGAAATTAAATAATAAAAAACATTTTTAAGAGCTTTTTTTAAATTTTATGTTGACTTTTTATATTTACTACTTTTCTCATGAATTTAATAATGTAATTTAATTGAGAATTTATTTACATGTAAAATGTCAATAATATTATTATAATCCACATTGCATTATTATTATTATTATTATTATTTATTAAATCTATTATTATTCTTTATTAGTTTGACATTATGTTATTAAATAGAATGGAGTGAATATATAATTTAAAATTAAAAACATAAAAATGATAATATATTATTTTATAAAAAAATGTGAAAGGACTTTCTTTATGAATTAATAGTACTTCACTTGAAAATGACAATAATATTATTTTATGTGAAAGTGTGAAAAGACATTCATTATGATTACTTTACTTGAAAATGACAATAATATTATTTTATGAAAAGACTATCATTATGAATACTTTACTTTATGACTTAAAAGTACTTACACCACTACCTTGGTTAACAATGTGTTTTCATCCACCATAGAAAATTTGACAAATAAGCATTCTTAACTCATGTAATGCCACCTCACCAAGGGAGATGATGTCATCTACTAGAATGTGATTGGTTGTATTTTATAGTACATTTTCTTTGTTTTGAGGCCCTTTTTTGACCTCAAAATTTCTCTAATGAGTTTGTTCAATAACTGGTTCTACTTTACAACTCAAACAATATAAAAATAAATATACATAACAAATTTCATAGAACCGCAAACCCATCATGAAATAAATATTCGTTGAAGCCTCCAGAAATCTGCACGATGAAGACTGGCTTCCAGATTAGAAGCGACTTCATTCCCTAGCTACTCAACGACTCTATTATAAGGGTGACTCTGCCACGCTTAACGGATTTGCAATCTTATTTCTACCACAACAACGGTTCTTCAATTTATGTTGGATGCAACACCTCCTCAGCGATGACAGTCAGCAAATCATAGCCAACATCTCCTCGTGAGCAATCTTTGACAGAGACGTCCCCCAAACTAGATTGCTTCTCTTTGCAGACTTGGCTTCCTTTGCACAAATCTCCACACGCCTGCATAGTGGATGTTCTCCACGCACAGCGGTTCCTTCAGATCTGGCGATTTCCAGACAGCTCACCTTCAGCTACAGAAAATAGCTAGATGGTGCTTCTTGCACATCAAACAGATCGCACAAGTTTAACAGAAGCAGCGATACCATTAACAGTAGCAGGTCCTCCTCTTTTGTTTTCACCGTAGGCAGCCCTGCAAGTAAACAATGAACACACAGCACTCTCACAAACAAAAGAATTCAACACTCATAATCTACGTATGTACAGAAAACCTCTTACAAACTATTTCATCTTCCTCGGCACTCCCGTGAGGGATTAAGCCCATCCAAGCTCTGATACCAAATTAAGAAAATGGAGATCAGCCATTGCAACGGATTCACACACAATAATAACTTGTATTACTTAATCATACACACATACATCACATATATATATAGTTGGAGTGAGATCCAACTAACTCCAAACATAGAGATGTTGGTTGAGAGAATATCTCAACAGTCTCCTACAAAATCTCAAACCAATCCCAAACTTAGTATGCTGCATTAATGTGAGCATTATCTCTAACAGCATCAAGGTCCAAGTGATAACATTTGTGTGAAATAATAACGATATCATGATTGTGAGAGAGATGTTAGGAAAAATAAAATACTCCATTGGAGTAGCAAGCCCGAGTGGCTTTGGCTCTAAATCCACTGTTGTTTGCATTCTTGAGTCTAACTAAATTAATCATTGATAATCATCCTTGATGCATTACATGTTGTAGGGGTAACATCCCCCGGTGATTGGTTCAGATCACTGACAGATCAAGGGAAATACAAATAATCTAACCTTCCAAAATGTAGTTATCATGCCAATAAAAAGAAGGGGGAGTCTGGGAAAATAGTTGTGGCTAGTTGGATAGCCCCTTGTTTTGTAGATCTACTTGAGAGGGACTCGACTGATTGGTCATATGTCTGATGGTCTGAGAGCTTGTTGAGCTCACGGTGGTGTTGGTGGTGAAAAATACCTACAATTCCTTATGCATTTATTCATCTTCTATTTCAAGCATCTATTTAAAGCAGATGAATGGGAAATAAACAATGAATACTTTCATGGTTTCTGCATCTGTTCCAATCAGTTATCTTTGGTTGGTTTAAAACGATCAGAATAGCCATTTTACCTGGCGACAGATTCCACCTTTCGCAGGTCTGATGGGTCAGTTGGTCCTTATCGAATGAACACATCAGCCAACGGGTACTAAGATAAATAGCAGATCAAACAATTTACCCTTGCCTAAATCCCTTAAACCAGCTATATCAGTGATGATCAGTTGCCTGTGACCATTTACTCTTTATAATAATTTCATATTATCTTCCATCTTCTGGGATGTCTCAAGCGAATACCATATTCACAAAAAAACAAAGCAAATTGCAATTATATTATCATAGACCCAGAACCCTTGCAAGAATCTAAGAAAAAAAACTCTATTTGCAATCACCAATCCAGATGATATCTCTGAAACCAACTTAGCCCTTTTAATCACACGGGCTTAAAAAAACCAGCGAGCAACAAAAAACGATTTGCACAGGCGTGGAGATCAATTGAATAGATTCAATTGATGTACATGAACTTCAATCAGACCATTTGGAAAATGCTGGTCAATAATCCCAAAACCCAAATGATAAAAATAAAGGCAGAGCCAAAATAAGCGCTGAGAACTAGAGAGACCATATCAGCCGAAATCATATTTAACTAATTTGCATGAGCATAACAAAATTCATGAATTGAGGAAGGGGATTATCGAAGATAATAAGTCGAAGTTTGACCTTGAACCCATAGGCCTCCTGTGATTAGCTCTCATTCTTCTCTCACAAAAGAAATGCCAGATAAAGAAAGAAATAACAGGACTTTTGACAAGCTATGGATCTCGATCTAGCTCGAATGCTGCTTCTACTTCTTGTGCCTATATATTTGATGGCTAAGGATCTCGATCTGGAACTTCTCCAGTCACTTTTTCTTCTGAAAAATCGTCTCGGTAAACCACTGGATCTGTAAACCCTCCCTTGGATCTCGATCTCGAACTGCTCCAGGAACCTTTGCTTCTGCAAGCTGGTCTCGGTAAACCACTGGATCTGTAAAGCCTCCCCGGGATCTCGATCTAGAACTGCTCCAGGCACCTCTGCTTCTGCAAGCTCGTCTCGGTCAACCACTCGATCTGTAGACCCTCCCTGGATCTCAATCTCGAACTGCTCCACGCACCTTTGCTTCTGCAAACTCGTCTGGGTCAACCACTAGATCTGTAGACCCTCCCCAAGCATGTTTTTTGGTTTTTGAAATTTTCTTTTTGGAGGGAATGAAAAGGTTTTATTCCCTTTAACATCAATGATATGGGGTAGGAGGGAGGAGGGAGCGTGTGGCGGGATGGAATAGGTGGGCACCGTTTTTTTGTTTTTTAATTCTTTTAATTATTTATTTTTTATTTTTTTTTATTTTTAAATTTTTTTTAATGATTTTTATCTTTTTTTAATTTTAAACTTTTGTTGATGCTTTTTATTTTATATTTTTATTGCTTTTTAATTTTATTTTTAATTTTTTTCAATTGGTTGTATTTTTTTTTTCAATAATTATATAGATATGTACAACAAAAATTATAAGAAAAATGCAACTTACATAAATATTATAAAAAAAAATGCAATTTAAATGTATCAATATCAACTTGTATGAAAGGTTTTTATTCATCTCTTGTACTAATTTGTAATTTGATATTGTTATGGTATATACTTAAGTTACTTGTTAGTGACTTACAGTGATAAAATCTAGCGATTAGGGGTATGTGGTGGAAGACCTTTCATAGCATTTTACTTTCTTTGACCATTGCATGGTAGTGTGGCTCTCTTTATTTAGATCATTTTTCATATTTTCCAAATTTCCTATGGTATAGCATGAAATCATTCATACAAGCATAGTATTTCTTGTAATTGATCTCTAAACTAGTCATGAACATGAGTTCTTTTTTGCACTAGGGTGGAAGAGTATCATTTTCAAAAAAATATTCTCCTTTAATAACATGGACATCAATTAACACACATATAGATGTTCATTGAAATAAAGAAACCCTGAAAACAATAATGAAAACAAACTTAATTTTCACCTACATCGACCGAGCACATAACGATACAATCCCTTCAATAAATTGACCTAAATTTTTAATCTTGTGTGGATAGGTTCTTGGGATCCTGGAGCTAATCATGGGCTTATAATCCATGAATACTTTTATGGTGCATAAGAATCCCATGCATACATTTGGGGTGGATGTGAAACCTGGCCCATACAAGGAGATGCCCTTGTCTCAGAGGTAGGACCTCAACACCTTAGTGGGTTTTATACACTCTACTACCTTTCTCTTTTGCATTTCCTCCAAAATAAAAATACACAAAATCATAAGACTTACTTGGCTTTGGTCCTTAATCTCGCAATTTGTCTCCTTCTTCCTATCTAATCTTCCATCTTGTTCTTATTGGCCATTTTTTGTTGCATAGGAATCCATATGGGTTAGCAACTCCTCTCTAATCTCTGTATTAACTTCAAGGCATGGTTTATTTTTCTCTCGAACACTAGCTAAGTGTCCTTTTAGTGAATGATGCCCCCCCTTATATGCTTCTGACAATATTTTCCAAACATTTCGTTGTCAACCATATCACAATGGATTCATGTAGGGAATTTCATCTTCGGAGCTCAAATAAAACATAAATATGCAAATGAAAATCCTATCTTCATTTATTTGTAGCTTAAAACATAAATATGCAATTTGATTAGAAAAATATGAGGGTTTTGAAAAATACCTTCGAATGGGCACAACAATTCGGTCATGAAATCCTCAAAGCTGGCGTCACTAAGACCATCAACACTCCACCCAGAGCAACCTTCTTCTTCACCCATGGCTCTCCAACCTAAAAAATAGCTCTAGAAAGTTGTATCTTCAGTTATCCAACCTTCCCCTATCATCATGGCATGCAATATTCCTCCATCAATGAACGGAAGTCTGATTATACAATTTGGAAAAATCTTTGTTTGAAAAGATAGTTGTGTGTCATCAATGAAATGTGAAGAGAAAGGAATAGTTTTGGGGAACTCTCAAACTAATGATCATTCCTAACCCAAGAAGAGTTCCTATCTTCATTTATTTGTAGCTTAAAACATAAATATTGAATTTGATTAGAAAAAGATAAGGGTTTTGAAAAATACCTTCGAATGGGCAAAACAATTTGGTCATGAAATCCTAAAAAGTTGGCGTCAATAAGACCATCAACACTCCACTTAGAGAAGCCTTCTTCTTCACCCATTGTTTCCCAACCTACAAAATAGTTAGAAAGTTGTATCTTCAGCTATCCATCCTTCCCCTATCATCATGGAATGCAAGATTCCTCCATTAATGAACTGAGGTCCATTGTTCAATTTGGTAAAAAAATTGTTTGAAAAGATAGTGTGTGTCATCAATGAAATGTGAAGAGAAAGGAATAGTCTGGGGGAATTTCCAAACTAATGATCCTTCCTAACCCAATAAGAGTTAATAAATTTACTTATGAAGAAAACCCCAATGATTAAATGTCCAAAAACTGAAGATTTACGAGTTAAATTTGAACTGAACACAAATACTTCAAATTTAACCATTTGTTAAAGGAACACAACCTCCATGTTTTATGAGCTATGGTGATTGAAACCCTTGGAAACAAAAATCAAGGCTAAGTGGTGGAAGGAAAATGATTGAGTTACAAAAACCACCTACCGAAGACATCACCAGTGATCTCCTTTGTTGGGATGATGAATTGAATGTCGACTAATGTTATGATGGTCTCCTCTGCTCATCCTATGCCAGGTAGAAATGAACCCTGTGCACGTAAATGTGACCCGAATCCAATGATGATAACAATTCTCTCCACTGTCAAATGCTCAGCACCGTCAAATGCCCTATAGGGGTCGAGGAGGAGTTCAAATGGAACCCCATCGAATGCTCTACAGAGGTCAAGGAGGGGTTCAAATGACGCATTGTGGAATGGTGTACAAGGTCGAGGAGGGGTTCAAAATGGAGGGGATGTTTTCTTTTGTTTTATTTATTTTTATATGTTTTATTTTGTATTTTTTGTATTATGCTTATATGTCTTATCAAATTTAACATGATAATTGAAAAGAATTCATATAATGGAAAAACTATATATTTTATATTTAAGACCAATTGTCATGTGGTCATTTTTAGTTTAATTTTTATCCCGTGATGAAATTGGTCATTTATCTTGGTCATTTTTAGTTTAGTTCTTATCATGTGACCAAATTGGTCATTTTCTTGGTCATTTTTAGTTAGCTCACTTAAAATTTCTCAATTTTGGTCATTTATTCCTTGAAAAAACTATGGTGACCAAATTTTTTGGTCACCTGGTCACTTATCTCTCATTTTGTACTAGTGTCACTTCCAGGTAATTTAACTGGGTTTCTTCTGTGACTGTTCTCTAGGAGGTCCCAGGTCATTCCTCTTCCATCAATAGGATAAATTTATCGTTAAGAGACTCAAGAGTTGCATCATCACCTTGCAAAAAATAGTAGTAGTGATGTTCCACAAACTCAAACCCTGCATCTTTGTCAAACCACTGAGATCCCTTATGGACTATTTATTTGTAATTTAAGAGCTGGACGAGCCACGCCAGAGCGACCAAAAGCGCAGACCATGAATGGGGGCTCTTGCTGCCATACAGGGTACTCTTGTTTATTTGAAAAGGGCATTTGTAAACCTTTAAAATGAATGGGACTTCGCCTTCCAGCTTAACCAACTCACCCTACAAAGGGTCCAATTGATGCGTCAAAAAAATTATGAAATCCATGTATTTGCCTCAAGGAAGGCCTTTCTGGGATAAAAATGTTCCAAATAATTGATGAGATTCTAACTATTGATTTAGCGATATGATGCAGGACATCTAATAGCCTTGATCATTGATGGGATTGAGGTCCTGCCTGGAGGGCATCTGTTTTTCCTAGGAGGCTATGGAAGAAGGCCAACCCAGATTCAACGAAGAGGCTAATCAGGAGTATCATCGGATTTGCTTGTTGTTATCATTGCTAGGCGTCGGTTGCAGAGGTTGTTGTTGCTCTTTCTTTATTTTGTACGATGGGATGGGCCACCACTGTTGCTTACAGAATTTGACCTCTTCTTGATGAAATGGGAAGTGGGCTCGCAAACAGATGCAAATTTGGCTTGGTTTGTTTGGTTGGTGATTCTACTCCTTCCCGCTGAAAGATGATGAGAGTCGAGTTTCAAAATTCATTTCTTTATCACTGCACACACAATATACCTATCTAACAAAGATGGAAAAATATAATTTCATGGTTTGTTGTGTGTTTTTGGTGGTTTTAGATGGGGTTTGGAAGATTATAAAACCCATTGATAAACATATAATGGGAGAACTAGATTCTAAAACCCATTAATAAATATATATTATAATAACTAACTAAACTATTATTTAGATGAAACCATGATACACCATTTTATAATTAGCATAATTACTTAATTTGTGACTGGTATTAAGTGCCACAAATTATCTCTTATCCATATCTTATTATCAATCATTACATGTAATTTTTTTATAATTTTTTATTTTGAATTTGGAACGATGTCCATAAAAAAGGTCTTGGTAGTACACATGTCTCATTTTCCTAGATTGCAAATAGCAGGAGGTGAAATAGATTGCAAATTGCAGGAGGATGAAAAAAGTTCGGGTAAATCACAATAAATGTTGGTTATGTAATGGTAATTTATGGTAATTTTTTTAAGATAAAAAAATTGTTTGAACAAGGTTTAGTGGAACAAAACTCATGGTAGTTCTCCATGCAACCAAATAAACTCCTCTATCTCGCAGCATGGGAAGCAACAAGTCGAGTATTGTCATTGTCAGAGATGCACACCTATCTCTAAACAAACACATCAAACAATTCATGCAATATTGATTCATCTTTAGCATGTGTGGATGCATCATCAAATTTATAAACATGGTACCACTATACAATGTACCATGAAATTAAGGAGGGTCCCACCCTTCCCTTTTTTCCAACCATCCTACATCATCATGCATCTAGTGGCCTCCCACAGTTGTCGTAGGTCCTCCAATATTGTAGTGATATTAGTATTTTCCTTTTGAAGGTTTCAACCTCTCAACTCCTCGTATATAGGGACCTTATGTCCTAGGCCAACAACAAAAACATCATCATCATTCAATATTGCCTAGTAGAACTAATTGTTTAAAACAATGCTAAATGTTATGTCACTCCTTAGAAAATACCTTCCCTCAACCTTGCCTTCTTCTTCCTTCTCCTCTGTTTGAAACATTGATCTGATGAAAGGTGTTGGCTGCTTTTCTGGGCAGACCCGGGTTTTAATGAAGCGCAGCAACAAAACCCCTTGGCGCACTGGCCCTCTCGGCAACGAGCTGCGCGGCAGCTCGAGGTCTCACCCGAAGTGGCTATGGGGGGTTAAGGAATCAGCTTTCCTTAACCGTGGTGATGCTGAGATTGTTCTATATATCTCCTTCTCCCTCAAATATCGGCGGTCGGACTTTCCCACAGGCCTCGCGACACAACTGCGCGGGTGCCTTCCTTCCTGCAGACCTACTGCGCAGTCACGCGAAGCTCGGTTGCTGCAGCGACAGCGTTCCACCACTACTTCTATACTCGGCGATTATAACAATAAAGGATCTTCCTACACTCACTCAAACAGTCGCAAAGATGATGCAAAAGATGTACACACAGGTAATGATCCTAAACAGTTATCATTCACGCAAACATTATAACAAGAAGATATATGTGAAGCTCATCTCCTCGAGGAAAACCACGTCCACGGGAGTGTTATATTAACCAGAAAATGATAGAGTTATACAATATGCTGCGCACACAGCTGCAGCCTTAGATCTTTCCAGGAAACTCCACGCACACAGCTGGGAGCCCTTCTCTCAATCTAGTCTCCTCTCTATGGAGATTACAAAGGCACAGATGTCGACTCAGACTGTCTGGCAACTCAGGGATTAGCTCCTCGGCTATCCGATTTCCTCTCTAAGTCTACACACTGGGTAGAAAATACAGTGAAGGATAATCAACACATGATCTATCCTTTAGACTGGCTATCTCACAGTCTAACATCTAACTCTCTCTAACTCTCTAACTCTCTAACTCTCTAACTCTCTAACCGTCTACCCATTACAATTATTCATATATATAGGTGGCCATGATGGTCACACCTTTACAAAACTGTGGGCCTTTCCCAATAGTGATTCCCAAAAACCCTAACCACGCACATGGCTAGGTGTACTGTAGGCGCCGCTTGCAGTCACGTCGCCGCTTCCTGCAGGCTCCATGAATTCCGGCGCAGATTGTGGGTATGGGCGATCGTCCTTCGCCTTCAATGCTCTGGTCCGTTGCTCCTCCTTGATCCGAGCAACCATAACTTCTGTACTGAGCCTTTAAATGAGGGTAGCTGAGCCCTCTACTCCATCGCCTTATTTATTATGGTAGCTGAGCCACCTTCATTCTTCGATGACGTGCGCGCGAGCTCCGCAATTTCCGGTCCGTGATCTGCGCTGAGATCATCCATCTGGCACCGTACTGCGCACCGTCTCCTTCTTACCCAAAACTTAGTGCTTGTCCCAAAATTAGCACTTTCCTTCCATACTCGTGCTTTTTCCCAAAATTCGCAGCTTTTACTATAGCTGCGACCTTGGCCCCAACAGGCCCCCAACACTCACTTGTGGCTCGCCCTCGAGCCACTCGCACTAGCGCGTGGTGGCTTGATTTGCGCATCTGCTTTTGCTTGAATCTCCGCGAATGTTTTCTGCCACTTCGCAATAGCGGAGTCCAATTCCTCAATACACTCGTCAGCTGTTTGCACCGTTTCTGCGGTCGCTTCATCTTTAGTGAGTGTGTCAATGATCTCCTGAGACTCGGCAATCTCTTTGATTTTTGTCTCAACCTGGCCAACGATTTCAGCATACTCATCCATGAATGGCTGAATGCTGTTGGTGAGCTTCTCATCTTCAGTTCTGAGCTTGTGCAGTTGCTGCTGCATTTTGCGCACTTCGCCCATTTTCTTCATTTTTGGTAGGCCTGTTAGGGCCTTAGCTTCTTCATTGAGAACAGTGAGAGACTGTTCTGCAGCTTGCACCTGTTCTGACAGTCCCACTTTAAAAGGGAGGTTCACAAGCTCTGTCCAAGCTTCCATAGCTTGGTTCATCAGGTTCTTGGCTTCCTGTACTCGATCTTTCATCCGTGTGGAAGCTCTGCTCAGTGCTTCAAATTGTACCTGCGCATCATCCGTAAGATGCGCAGCAACGCGAGCTTCTAGCTCAGCAATCTGGGTTCTATGGCCTTCTGCCATAGCAACTATTTCTTGCTCCAGGGTTTTCACCCTTCCTCCAATAATTTGAACTTTTGCAACCAGAGGGAGGTCTGGTTGAATCTCGCAAGCCGGCAGTTCCTGGGCAATCTCTTCTATTGCGTTTCTGATGCCGGTGTCTTGCGCCTCATAGAGTGCAAGCTTCGCAGAGATGTTCTTATGACTTTCTTTCAGCTCTATCTCCTGCGATTGCAGTCGTTGGTTTGCCTGGAAAGTAGAGAGCTCTCTAGCTCTCAACTCAAGAGAGACTTTCTCTTGTACAAGCTGTAGAGTTTCTATAGGAATCAAAGACAAATTTATTTCTACAGGTCCAACTGTGCTTACCTGTAGTTCAGCTAGAGGATCTGGAAGTGTCATGCTGGTAGGCGGAATATGCACGACAGTGTGCCTTTCTGTGAGTTCTTCAACTCGCTCATCACTTGGAATTTCTTGTGGCGCCTGCGAAGTAGATGCTGGCGCATGGGTCTGCGCAATCCTTCCTGCGAGACCTTTCAATTCTACAAACTGTAAGTCTAGAGCACTTCGGATGTGAGCATGCGTGTTCCTCATCTCACGAAATTGCTCTTTCAAGTATTTGTCGATCTCCGAGGGAATGGCCTCAGTGGGATGCGACACTTTCTACTTCTTGGTGGCTGGTTCTGTTGAGCCTTCATCGCTTCTTTGCTCAGGGGCTTCCTTGCCCTTATCCTTCTCTTGCGCAGCGGCGGGTGGCATCGCAGGTGCGATGTCAGCTGCTGCTCTCCATTCGTCCGACCACGACTTAATGGTTTCTTCGACATCTTCTGTGGTCATCCTGTAAAGACCTAGCGCCCAGTCACCTGGAATGTCGCAAGGCCGAAGATAAAGTTGATGGATGTCGGCAGTAAAAGCCAACTTCCCTTCATACAATGTGGCTGTCTCCTCGCTCAGCCTTGGCATATCTTGTATGGTATCTCGGAGGAGATAGTAGTACTCACAAAAGACAGCGCGATTCATCTTGCGCTTCGCGGGATTAGGGGAATCCCAGAGGTTGATGTAGCGCATGCCGGCAACCTCTTCTGCGCGGCGTGGAAGGAACTAAGTATTCGGGGGCTCCTTCCACCCGACGAGAGCGCATAAAATTAGAAGCCACGAAAAATGGAATGATTGGGCTGCATTGTCCTGCACATTCAGGCAATCAGCCAAAAAAGAATTCAGCAGGAAGAGAGACCAGTTGTACTGTTCTCCCTCCGCAGCTGCGATAGCGAGCTCCACGACAGCTCCAGTAACTTCTTTTGGTCGGCACTTTGTGAGAAGCCTGCCTGCAAGCAGACTTCCTGTGAAGCGAAGTGCCTCATCTTCTACTGTCGTGAGGTCATAAGCCCGACCTCCTCTTGTCAAGTTATATTTCTGGACCAGCTTTGCAGCCAATTTTCGGTCCTTTTCCTTTCCCACAAAATGGATATTGGGATCCTTACCAACCTTAGATAGACCGGTGATACGGTGTATCAAATCAACATTTAGATCAATTGGCCTCCCAAGCCAAAGGTAACCTCCATGAACGCAGGATAGCAGTGTTTTAACGACTGCGTTCACTTCATTGCTACGCCCAAAGTGCGGTAGCTTCAACAAATTCAAGAGTCCAGGGCGCTCAAGATTTGCTGCAAATCCCTTTGGGATAAACTCGTCAACTTTTCTGGTGGGATTATGCACTATATCCAGATATCGGTCCAACTGGAACTGAGGATATGTCTTATAGTCTCCAAGGTTAAAATCAGAGAATTTAACCAATGGAATGTTTCCCAATAGTTGGCCTTCTACCCGCACACTAGCCGGTAGTGGCGGTAGCGGAATTGGATACTTTGCATTCTTCGGAATCTGTACATCCGGCGCATCATCTGGACGCGGCGGAATATAGTTCACCATAGATGCTAGCGGCTCTGGAACAGGTTCCTCTGGCTGCTGCTGAGATGCTCTTGTGCCTGGAGATGTTCTGGGATTAGTAGCACCGGGGTGTACATAGGTCGAAGCCGTCACCGGAGTGGCCATGCCGAAGTCCAAGCCTCGGCGCAGAAATTGACGAACAACTTCTTCTGTCGATAAATTCTCCGTGGTGAACCAATGTAGATAACAAAACGCTGGACAACAAATGGCGGACCTGCGTAGGGTCTGGACGCTGAAAATAAGGGGAAATACTCTGCACACTCGGTTCTTGAAAACAATAATTTGGATCTTCAAACACAACTATGCAACTCGAGACAGTAACCCGAAAATGATACAAGTGTGAGGTATTTATAGCCAGCGGGGATAGTAAATGCGACCAAGTGGGGTAACGTAGCTATAGGCGGCTACAGATGAGTTGACAACACGCTATCCTCCTTGCCGTAGGGGTGCATTTAGTGTGATTGACGGGTTCTGACAGCCTTCCGGGAGAAGCTAATTCTTTCGGCGCCTGAGTTAAATGCAAATCTTTCGGAGATTAAGCCGAATTCGTCAGAACGGCTAGACTTAAATAGCGGCCTTATCCTTCATTTATTCAAACGCGGCTACATAACTGCTTGAATTCAAAATTTCCGGCGGGTCATTTCAACTTAGGAAACTGTGCCTCTATGGGTCCACAACAAAACTTTCAAGCGGCAAATTATCAAAGGGGACTCCGCAAGAGCGATAGTTCAACGGTCCAAAAACAAAACTTCGCCAGAGCGCACCGATAAGCTCTCTTCAAGCAATTTTTATTCAGGATGCGCGGATATTTCAAGGAACTGCGCAGGAAGCTGGAAACTGAGGGTGTGTCGCAGCTTCCGTGTAGACTGAATGCGATGTCTCTTTCAACTACACCGGACATCTGCACTCGTGAGCAATATATTATGTCGACAGGGCGGAGTGGCCGTCGCAATAAAGCTTAAGCCGACTCCCGTTTATCATTGTAGGTAGTAATTCTCCATCCAGCTTCGCAAGCTGAACTGCGCCTCCGTCTGTTACTTTTATCACCTGAAAAGGGCCTAACCAATGCACACAAAACTTGCCTGGAAACTTGATGAATTTACTATCATAAAGGAGTACCAAGTCTCCTTCTTCAAAGTGCTTATGCTTAATGTGCCTGTCATGCCAAGCTTTCTGTCTTGCCTTCTGTACCTGTTGATGAAATCCGGCCAAAAGTCTGTCTTCTTCTAAGGCAAGCAGTTGCGAAAGTCTTTCATTCATAGTATCAGGATCTGCCATTTCTGTAATTTGCGCAATTCGGAGACTGGGAACAATGTATTCCATGGGCATAACTACTTCTTGTCCATACACCAAGCTGAAAGGTGTGTGACCTGTTAGTTTCTTGCAAGTGGTTCTGTAAGCCCATAATACAGCTGTGACTCTAAGGTCCCAATCATCTCTTTGTTGATTACAGATCTTCGTCAGGGCATTCTCAAGAATCTTATTGAATGCTTCCACCGTACCATTAGCTTGAGGATGGTAGGGTGTACTCTTATGGTGATTAATTTGAAATTCTTCAGTAAGGGCCTCTATAGTCTCATTGAGGAAATGTGTACCTTGATCACTCATGAGGATCACTGGGCATCCAAACCTAGTGATAATGTTCTCGAAAATGAACTGTGCGGCAGTAGCAGCGTCGCAGTTCTTAACTGGCTTCGCCTCAGCCCATCTGGTGAGGTATTCAGTAGCTGTAATGATATATCTTGCGCCAGTTCTTTTTCCTGGTGGGTTAATAGGTCCTACAAAGTCAATGGCCCATTTATCAAAAGCACGCAGTGTGATCTGGGGTCTTAGCGGCATTTCATCTCTCCTTGAGGGTTTTCCTGTGCGCTGGCACACATCGCAACATTTACAGAATTCCTTAGTATCCTTGTGCAATGTCGGCCACCAAAGACCTGCGGCTAATATCTTTTGCGCAGTCGGCTTTCCTACGAAATGGCCTCCTGCGGTACCTGAATGCGCTTCTGCGATGATAGAGCTCTTTTCATGTGGTAAGATACATCTGCGCAAAATTTCGTCAGGGCCCAACTTATAAAGCTGGCCTGCTATCAAAGTGAAGTCTGCGGCTCTAACAACAAGTTGCTTCTTTTGCTGGATTGTAAACTCAGCCGGCGCTTGTCCGGTAGTGAGAAACTCAAGAATATCAGAATAATATTCGTCTGCTGCTTGGATAGAAAACAACTGTGCGTCAGGAAGATTGTCCTCGAGACTCGTAGGTTCCTCTCCTGACTCTATTCTGGATAGATGGTCAGGCCCTGCATTCAATCTGCCTGGCTTTACAATAACCTCAAAATCATACTCTTGAAAGAGCAGTAGCCATCTGCAAATTCTTCCTCCTAAAACTGGTTTATTGACCAAATATTTCAGAGCAGAATGGTCAGTATACATTTTAAAGTGAGCTCCTAACAGGTAGTGTCTGAATTTCTGTAGGGCATACACCATAGCTAGTCCTTCCCTTTCGGTAGTGGTGTAATTCTTCTCAGCTGTAGATAGCTTTCTGCTGGAGTAAGCAATTGGGTGGTCAATACTTCCTTCTCCAGACTGTGTAAGCACGATTCCTAATGCTATTGAAGAAGCATCAACATGAACGTGAAAGGGTTTTCTCCAGTCCGGGAAAACTAGAATATGCGCTGTGATCATCTTTTCTTTAAGTGTGTCCAAGCTCTGTTGGCATTCTTCTGTCCAGTGGAACTTCGAATCCTTCTTCAGCAATCTTTCCATAGGCGTTGTGATCCTTGCATATCCTTTGATGAATTTTCTGTAGTATCCTGTATGTCCCA
Organism: Larix kaempferi; assembly: GCA_027924585.1. NCBI lineage: Eukaryota > Viridiplantae > Streptophyta > Pinopsida > Pinales > Pinaceae > Larix > Larix kaempferi. The sequence goes on along the minus strand of BSBM01000236.1, from coordinate 9,855,650 downwards.
GTGTAGTGCGCAATTGCTTAACTGAGTTGGGCGCAGGTAAATTAGCAATGATGGCAACCTTCGCAGGATCCATCAGAAGTCCTTGTCTGCATACAATATGTCCCAACAAAATACCAAAGGGCGCACAAAATATACATTTTTTCAAGTTAAGGGAAATCTGATGCCGTCTACATTTTTCTAGCATCATGCGCAGATTCGCAATATGGTTCTTTAGTAAACCAAATACAGTCCAGTCATCAAAATAGACTTCTAAAAACTTGTGGATAAATTCTTTAAAAACAGCAACAACAACTCTAGAGAAGATAGCAGGTGCGTTTCTAAGACCAAAGGGCATTACCGTATACTGGAATGAGCCCCATTCAGTTGCAAAAGTAGTCTTGTGGCGGTCGTCCGGATGGATTCTGATCTGATGATATCCCGAAAATCCATCAGTGAAAGAGTAAGCCTCTTGTCCTCCAACATTATCAAGTACTTCATCTGTGAAAGGAGTGGGAAATGGATCGTGCGCTGATGCATCATTGAGTTTGCGCAAGTCGACACAAATTCTTATTTCACCTTTCGTTTTCTTTTCTTGGACCACCATAGGACTAATCCAATCGCTTTCCTCTACTGGTTCAATAATTCCTGCTGCAAGCATCTTATCAATTTCTTCTTTGACTTTTTCTTTGTAGCGCGGGTTCAACCTGTATGGGCGCTGCTTTACTGGCTTGGCATCTGGTTTCAGAGGTATGCGCATCACTCCTAAGTCTCCTAGGATGCCTTTCATTTCTGTGAACTTGGTAGGAAAGATATCCTGGTAGTCACGTAATAAATCTGAAACATGCGCAACAGTTTCATCATCCCAATAATCTCCTATAGAAGCAAACTTTGGGTCAGCTTCTGTGCCAATGTTAACTTTCTTGAGCTTGACGTGTTCCGTGATGGCAGGAATATCAAGCTCAGGACCTTCAATATTGCGCGTCCCTTCTGATTCTGGGATATTGATGTTGCGAGGATCGTCCTCCTCATCTTCAGCGGTGAAGTTATAACATTCCAGGGCATGTTCTATCTGGACAGCCCAATCTGGTTGGGAATATTCTGTTACTGGATAGTGTTCAAATACCTTCTTTCTAATACACTTCAAAGCCTAATCAATGCTTGGATGTTCTGACTCAAAGCTGAAGGTAAGTTGAAAGCTTTCTATCATAAGAGCCCAAGTAAGAGTGCCTTTGCGCAATTCTGTTTCGGTATACCAATTCCTTGGAATTGTATCCAATGTGTGGATGAATTGGTGAACCCATTCATCTTCCGGAATATCTGACCATTGCTGAATACACGCTTCAATGTGTGACCTGGGGTCACTCTGTCCTTCATATTTGCGTAGCGCTTCGGCTGTGGTGTCCTGAAATCTGCGCAGTATCAATCTGCGACAGTCTTTCCATGTATGAATATTCTCCTTATGCGCAATCCACCATCTTGCGGGTGTAGCGCGCAATGCTACATCCAGTGCCTGTATGCGCTGCGGTTCTGGAAGCTTTTGTTCATATTCCTGTATGAATTTAGTTACTTCGGTTAGACCATCAAAAGTTGGAGTGTCAGTTAATTCTGTGCCAATCCATCGAATGGATTTAGTCATCATGGCGCAACGTCTTGCAGAAACCTCATGTAGACGATTCTGCCAGTTTTCCAATCCTGCATCTGAGTCTGATGTGCACGAGCTATCACATCGCCAGCTGATATGGCCGTCTGCGGTGGGGTTGACATAGTCACTGTGGTTAGTGGTCATCTGATACAAGCTTTCCATGTGGCGCGCTTCCTCTTCTGCGCGAATGGGTTCTATATATCTTGGTCCTTGAATAGGATCAAGAGGTGCGATGACCCTGATCTGGTCATCCTCAAAGGTCATCTGTCTTTTCTTCAGGTTAATGACAGCCAAATTGTCAAATGCCCAGTCTATTCCTAACAGCGTTGGGTATGGTCTACTATCATCCATAATTTTGATTACTTCAAAATCTGCAGAGCTTCTTACTCCTTCAATATCAATAGGTACATTGGGTAATCTGCCCAATGGAGAGACTCGTTGCTGATTTGCGAGTCTTAGCTGGATAGGGGATCTTGTAAGCTGAGGGCTTCCCATCTGTTCCCATGTCTGCATAGTGAGAACATTGGCTTCGGAGCCCAAATCTAACATGACTTCATCCATTTCAAATGCCCCAATCTGCGCTGTGAGCCTCATCTCTTTTCCAGTTCTAATGTGACTCCTGATCTGGTGAACAGCACGCTGCGGTGTGTTCGTCGAAGCAGAGTGTTGGCACTGATCCAACAGGTGTTGGAGTTCTAGAGTTGCTTTTTCATTGCGCAACAGTTTTAAACATTGTCGCAGGAATGCTTGAACACTGCCTAGTGCATGCTCCTCATCATCATCAGGCCTTCCAGCTGTAGTGGCTTGTTCTTGTACCAGGTTGTCTTGTCTTAGCACTTGCGATCTACTAATGTTCTGCGGAATTGCGGCAGAACTTGAAGCTCTCGGATCTGAGAAATACTCTTGAGCTTGCTTAAATGCTTCTTTTTGCTTCTGCAGGTTAAGTGGGGCTGGTTTAATGTTAGCGCGGCGCACCCATTGCGTCGCTTGCTTTCCCGTTCCCATCTCTTGCGCACCAGTGGTTGCTCCACTGCGTGTCACTATATCAACTGTAGGGTCTGGTTCTCTTTTTTCTGCTCCAATCAACTGAATATTCTGATTGACCTGTGGTGTCTTTGCTTGCATCTTAGCCTGTAACTGAGGGCATTCTTCAATGATATGGTCGGAAGATTTACAATACCAGCAGAGGGTTGTAGGATTTTGGCAATCCCTAGCAAAATGACCTTGTGTTCCGCAATTATAACAAGTGATCTGTCCTCTTCCGCGACCAAAATTTGTTGTGCGTCCGCGTCCTCTGTAATTTGCTGCTCGGGCGTCCCGAGTTTGGTCATAAGGTGGACCTGCTGTGGGTCCTTGTGTCTCTGCTTGTACCCTATAAACATCATGCTTTCTTTCTATCATAAGATCATATGCTCTACAATTGTTCTCATCATGACCTACTGATTTACAGAAATTACAATATAGATTCTTTGGGGTTTGCACATATTTCTGGAGTAAGTGGCATTCTTGTGGTCTATGACCTCTAGTTCTACAGATTTCACACCAAGGCCCTTGTGCCTGTGGTAAAGGATTAGGTGCTCCAGTTGCAATATAGTCTATGAAAACGGGACAATGGTCCTTTGAATGACCTTGGGCTTTACATTTTGTACACCAAATTTCTTCCTTAATCTCCTTGCCTTTCTTAATATCATGCACTTGCAAGGTTAAGTTTGCTAATTGGTTCTGTAAATGCGCAACATCGTTGCTTGTTCCTGCAATTGGCGAAGCTTCTAGTTTCATAGCCATCTCTAGAGCTTGTTCCTGAGTATTGAGATTCTGTTGCATAAGAGGAAGTCTAATGTGTGGGAGCAGCGCAACAATGAACCATTCTTTATGTTGCTGTGGTGCAAACTCGAAGCTTACTTGATCTATCAAGGCTTTGAACTTCTGGTCAAAGTCCCATACTGATTCTGTAGGTAACTGTTTGATGTCTTTGAGCTCTGTTATACACTGTGATTCTGATTTCGGTTTCTTAAATTCCCGAATCATAGCATTTCTTACCTCAGCAAGCGTCCTATTCTGTGCTGCTGAGTATTTCATGAACCAAGTCAAGGCTCTTTCTCTTAGTGTGGTTGCTAACTGAACCAGTTTAACAGCATCGTCATTAATTTGCTTAATTGTCCAAATGGCTTCACATAAGAACCAGTGCTGCTCAGGGTCTTCTATCCCTGTTCCTCTAAAAGTTGGTAGCTTCATGTCATCACCCATCCTTCTTGCGCGGGTTTGAGGTGGAGGTACTGTAGCAGTGCCCCCGGGATGGTTAAACAAAGGTGGTACAGAGGTGCTAGAAGTACCGTGTGGGCTACTAGAAGGTGTTACTGTAGGATTATACTGAGCTCCGTCTGGTTTTTGCGGTGTAAAGGGGTAATAAGGGATATGAGCACTCCCTTGTCTTTCTATATGGCTTGCTCTAGGGACTTGGCTATCGTCTGGGCTAGATTCAAAAGAATATTGGTCAAGGCCTACTTTATATCGTTTTCCACTACGAGTGCAACCAATAACTTCAGGATCACTATCAGAATCTACGGACATTACTTGTCTATGCTATTCATCAGAAGCAATACATAGCTTTCCTTTTTCATACAGAAGCATTTTAATCCATAAGTTCAGAGAATTTAAGAACTTACCTCTGTGTACTTGGAAGAAACTCCTCTCAGCTTCACTGAAACTCTTTCTTGTATCAACTGCAAATTCGGTAATGAAACCTTCCAGTAGACTATTCAACCAAAAGTCTACTGCGCGGGAAACAGAATTGTCGATCCGCTTCACAATACTGACTAGCTCAGGCGTCCACGTGACGGGTCGATCAACATGCAGCGTAGGTCTAGAATCTGCTAACTTGGCTATCCAAGCGTGTAACTCCAATGCAAACGTAACAAAGAAAATTTTGTAAAGGTCAGCATAAATATACTTCTGTAACCAGTCTTCTGTTTGAAACGTAAGGCTTCTATTTTCTTGTTCAGCGAACTCTTTAGCCTTTAAATCAAACCAATCTCCAATTTATTTAGCTGTAGGATTCCAGTAACACATTTGTTAACTGAGCAAGTCTCAGTGTAACAGAACCTTATGTTGTCTTCAGCAACAATCTTAGATGTCGCGTAACTAGTAAGTCTTACAGCAACAAGTCGCAAGGCAAAGGAATCATTTGTTGGCTCAATCAACAGGGTTCAAAGCCATGGAAGTAATGTGATCAAAAAGTCATAAGGCAACGGAACCATTTGTTGGTTGCTTTCTTTCTCTAGGTTGCGCGTCAATCTCGCACATCACTGGAATAAGAAGTCTCGCTCACGCGGCAACGGAACCATTTGTTGGTTGCTTTCTTTGTCTAGGTTGCGCGTCAATCTCGCACATCACTGGAATAAGAAGTCTCGCTCACGCGGCAACGGAACCATTTGTTGGTTGCTTTCTTTCTCTAGGTTGCGCGTCAATCTCGCACATCACTGGAATAAGAAGTCTCGCTCACGCGGCAACGGAACCATTTGTTGGCTGCTTTTCTGGGCAGACCCGGGTTTTAATGAAGCGCAGCAACAAAACCCCTTGGCGCACTGGCCCTCTCGGCAACGAGCTGCGCGGCAGCTCGAGGTCTCACCCGAAGTGGCTATGGGGGGTTAAGGAATCAGCTTTCCTTAACCGTGGTGATGCTGAGATTGTTCTATATATCTCCTTCTCCCTCAAATATCGGTGGTCGGACTTTCCCACAGGCCTCGCGACACAACTGCGCGGGTGCCTTCCTTCCTGCAGACCTACTGCGCAGTCACGCGAAGCTCGGTTGCTGCAGCGACAGCGTTCCACCACTACTTCTATACTCGGCGATTATAACAATAAAGGATCTTCCTACACTCACTCAAACAGTCGCAAAGATGATGCAAAAGATGTACACACAGGTAATGATCCTAAACAGTTATCATTCACGCAAACATTATAACAAGAAGATATATGTGAAGCTCATCTCCTCGAGGAAAACCACGTCCACGGGAGTGTTATATTAACCAGAAAATGATAGAGTTATACAATATGCTGCGCACACAGCTGCAGCCTTAGATCTTTCCAGGAAACTCCACGCACACAGCTGGGAGCCCTTCTCTCAATCTAGTCTCCTCTCTATGGAGATTACAAAGGCACATACGTCGACTCAGACTGTCTGGCAACTCAGGGATTAGCTCCTCGGCTATCCGATTTCCTCTCTAAGTCTACACACTGGGTAGAAAATACAGTGAAGGATAATCAACACATGATCTATCCTTTAGACTGGCTATCTCACAGTCTAACATCTAACTCTCTCTAACTCTCTAACTCTCTAACTCTCTAACCGTCTACCCATTACAATTATTCATATATATAGGTGGCCATGACGGTCAGACCTTTACAAAACTGTGGGCCTTTCCCAACAGTGATTCCCAAAAACCCTAACCACGCACATGGCTAGGTGTACTGTAGGCGCCGCTTGCAGTCACGTCGCCGCTTCCTGCAGGCTCCATGAACTCCGGCACAGATTGTGGGTATGGGCGATCGTCCTTCACCTTCAATGCTCTGGTCCGTTGCTCCTCCTTGATCCGAGCAACCATAACTTCTGTACTGAGCCTTTAAATGAGGGTAGCTGAGCCCTCTACTCCATCGCCTTATTTATTATGGTAGCTGAGCCACCTTCATTCTTCGATGACGTGCGCGCGAGCTCCGCAATTTCCGGTCCGTGATCTGCGCTGAGATCATCCATCTGGCACCGTACTGCGCACCGTCTCCTTCTTACCCAAAACTTAGTGCTTGTCCCAAAATTAGCACTTTCCTTCCATACTCGTGCTTTTTCCCAAAATTCGCAGCTTTTACTATAGCTGCGACCTTGGCCCCAACAAAAGGTTCTTCCTCAGGTCTAACTCTTAGAGAAAGAAAAGGTGAGGTCCATGTAGAAGGTGAACCCATGGAGTCCCTTTCATTGTCCCATGTCGTGATATAGTCGTGGGTCTTGAGGTTCTAACGACTCCTTCGGTGGAAATTTTGAGTTGGAGAGTGGTATTGCCTCCCTTCTTCTTATATTTTTCCTAAATAGATAAATGGGAAACTCACATGCATTTTAGGCTTGAATTGGAACAAATTTCAACCTCATGCCTCATAGTTCCATCAAGGTGGTAATTCAATCAACTCAAGTTTTGCCCCATATAAGACTTTCCTTATTGCCAAAATTGGTCAAAAAACACTACAATCTTGGGGACTAAAAGAGGATTTTACAGGTTATGGACTATGGACATCATCCAAAACCACCACACAATCCTTTTAAATGAATATTTTGCCTATAAGTGTTGTATGAGTACCATTTCAAGGTTTTTTTCATTGGGGATTGGTCTTGGGGTTATGGGACTGATGAGAGGAGGAACATATGCATCTTAGAGCCTAAAAGAGGCTTTTATAGATCATGTACCATACACAAAATACAAAACCACCACAAAAGCCTTGTAAAGTTAATCTTGATATGTTTTCCATAGTAAGGATGGCTCTCAGGGCCTTTAACATGGTTTGGGAATCAAAATTGATGTTGTAGACCCTATAATATGCTTCTTTGTGTCTAGGCTAGTCAATATGTTGACTACATCCAACTCTTAGGCTAAACATTCCCTATGTAGGCTATGTGTCGTAGTCTAGGGAATCAGACATGGAACATGATCCCCAATGGAAATTGTTATGGCCTTATACCCTGACTTTAGATAAAAAACCATGCCATGGGTGAAGAGAACCATCCTTGGAGTTACAAATCCTGAAATGAACACTATAACTCGCTTGTAATCCAAACATTCCCTATGATGTTAACATACACACATACATATATGTAGTGTAATCTAATCCTTATTCCTAACCCCATAGTCACTAATCTGATACCCCCTAACCCCATTATACCCTCAAATCCTCTAACCCCGTACTCCCATAACCCCAATCCCTAATCACATACCCCCTAATCCACTCTAAACAAGTATGCATAGCCTCCTAACATACCTAACCATTAATTACGTTGTGAGAATCATCGTTGTTGTGTGAAACCTTGAAATGATCACCATATCTTGCTCGCACGTCCTAATTTTCATAGTGATGACTTATTTGGCCTTGTTGACTTCATGCTATTAATTTCCTTTCCTTACTACATTATGTCATCTAATACCAGAAAGATATTAGTTTACATTAAATATGGATATATTCATGGGCCCATTTGGAAGGATTGGCTATGGCTGGAGGATTTTGATGGGTCATTGCACAAAGGAACTCTATGCTAAGATTGATAACTTGTCTTCATAGTAGAGTGTTTGAATATAAAATGGACCCTTAATGAATTTTGATGATCAATGGATCAAGAGGTGTTAAGGCATATAAAGGTATTGATCTTCCTTTAAGCCACATGTTGGGGTGGTTGATTCTATGTAATATTATCACAAGTAAGGATTAGGTAAATCATCGTGGTTTCATTGATTGATGTTGTGTGGTGTAGCACAAAATTGCAACAATTAAGCATATCTTGTGGAATTCATCAATTGTTAGAACATTTCGACCTTGGATAGTTGCTTAATATAATATGATACTATTTACTGCTACCTTTCACTAGAAAGTTGCTTTTTGAAGCTGTTTTTTTTAGACCGATTGTTTAGAGCATGTGGTATCAAATCAATGAGCTTATTTTTCTTTTGGTGATGTTAATGTTTTATAACATTTCATGAGGAACCATCCTCGTTCAATTTGAGAGAAGTTTCTACATTCCAATTGGATTTCTCTCTTTAGGTTTCAATTAGAATTGGCATGTTTAGGAAGGATATAGATTCTTTGTTGCTTGGAGGGAAAGAATATATGTTGGTGTTCTTGGCCTATATAGGCCAGTTTGCTACAACCATCCTTTGGATTTTGAATATTTTCTAAAATAACCAATGACTAGTAATTGACATCTTGTGCCTTTGATTTCTAAAATGTGTTCTAGCAAGGCAGATTTATCATGTCAAGGGACTCCATATGTATGACTGAAATATCCATTCAAATTCAACAGCACTTTTGCATAAAAAACAGTCATGCAACAACACTTTAAAGAGTCATATTTTTAGAGAGGGTTGATCCTAATTTACAAAAGAGGTCTCCAGTTCACCAACAGACAAGCATTGCCTTGTGGGAGAAATTAAACATGTACAGATCAAATAAGGAATTGTCTAGGGATAAAAGATAAGCTCTACATATCAATGCAGTTAAGAGGACAAAATAAAAGTTCTATGTGTTACCTCTCAATTAACCCTCACTTCTTTAGATAAAGTCCTAAAGCTCAAGCAAGAACTTGGAGGAAGTAAGAGGGATTGCCAATGTCACCTTACAAACCCTCTTCACACTTTAGTTCAGCTCTCCTCCCGCTCAAGGGGGGCTTCCCTAGAATAGGACTTACTAGAACTTAGGCAATGGAATTCAAAGTGAAATGAAGAGATATAAGTTTTAGCAAAACAATATGATAAGTTTAAAAAGAAAAATGGATGAGTAGACCGAAGACTAGTGTCTTATCCATTGGGAAAATGGGATCAAATCAACATTCAATGGGAGGCCATCAACCATCCTATTGAAGAAAACATGTCAATTGAGACTAAAACGTACAAGCTACAATTGTAGCAATGTGTTGAGGCTTCAACATGTCCATGTTAAATGATTTTGGGATTTGGCCTCCTCCTCCTTTATTTGGATGCAAGCTGTCCTTTTTCAATGGGGCTTCTCAGGAACAAGCTGGTTGTTTTTGTGGTGTTGGGGCTCTCATTATTTTAATGGAGCTGGATCGTCACTCTAATTTATGGTTAAATTGCAGTTGATTGGGGACCAATACGAGAGGAGAGCTATTGGCACTCTGGCATGTCCTCTTTTTTTCCAATTCTCAGCATCTTTCTTTACACAATTTTGTTGGCGGCTCTAAACTTATAGTTGATTGGGCGAAAGGTCTATGCTCTTTAAAGGTGATGGAGCTCTCATCTTGGATGGATCATGTTAATCTTCTTCTCAAGGCCTTTCATGATGTCTCTATCATGCATATCTTCAGGGAGTTCAATACACATGAGTTATTTTTTGCACTAGGGTGGAAGAGTATCATTTTCAAGAAAATATTCTCCTTTAATAACATGGACATCAATTAACACACATATAGATGTCCATTGAAATAAAGAAACCCTGAAAACAATAATGAAAACAAACTTAATTTTCACCTGCATCGATTGAGCACATACCGATACAATCCCTTCAATAAATTGATCTAACTTTTGAATCTTGTGTGGATAGGTTCTTGGGATCCTGGAGCTAATCATGGGCTTATAAGCCATGAATACGTTTATGGTGCATAAGAATCCCATGCATACATTTGGGGTGGATGTGAAACCTGGCCCATACAAGGAGATGCCCTTGTCTCAGAGGTAGGACCTCAACACCTTAGTGGGTTTTATACACTCTACTACCTTTATCTTTTGCATTTCCTCCAAAATAAAAATACACAAAATCATAAGACTTACTTGGCTTTGGTCCTTAATCTCGCAATTTGTCTCCTTCTTCCTATCTAATCTTCCATCTTGTTCTTATTGGCCATTTTTTGTTGCTTAGGACTCCATATGGGTTAGCAACTCCTCTCTAATCTCTGTATTAACTTCAAGGCATGGTTTACTTTTCTCTCGAACACTAGCTAAGTGTCCTTTCAGTGAATGATGCCCCCCCTTATATGCTTTTGACAATATTTTCCAAACATTTCATTGTCAACCATATCACAATGGATTCATGTAGGGAATTTCATCTTCGGAGCTCAAATAAAACATAAATATGCAAATGAAAATCCCATCTTCATTTATTTGTAGCTTAAAACATAAATATGCAATTTGATTAGAAAAATATGAGGGTTTTGAAAAATACCTTCGAATGGGCACAACAATTCGGTCATGAAATCCTAAAAGCTGGCATCACTAAGACCATCAACACTCCACCCAGAGCAACCTTCTTCTTCACCCATGGCTCTCCAACCTAAAAAATAGTTATAGAAAGTTGTATCTTCAGTTATCCAACCTTCCCCTATCATCATGGCATGCAATATTCCTCCATTAATGAATGGAAGTCTGATTATACAATTTGAAAAAATCTTTGTTTGAAAAGATAGTTGTGTGTCATCAATGAAATGTGAAGAGAAATGAATAGTTTTGGGGAACTCCCAAACTAATGATCATTCCTAACCCAAGAAGAGTTCCTATCTTCATTTATTTGTAGCTTAAAACATAAATATTGAATTTGATTAGAAAAAGATAAGGGTTTTGAAAAATACCTTCAAATGGGCACAACAATTCGGTCATGAAATCCTCAAAGTTGGCGTCAATAAGACCATCAACAGTCCACTTAGAGAAGCCTTCTTCTTCACCCATTGTTTCCCAACCTACAAAACAGTTATAGAGTTGTATCTTCAGTTATCCATCCTTCCCCTATCATCATGGAATGCAAGATTCCTCCATTAATGAACTGAGGTCAATTGTCCGATTTGGTAAAAAAATTGTTTGAAAAGATAGTGTGTGTCATCAATGAAATGTGAAGAGAAAGGAATAGTCTGGGGGAATCGCCAAACTAGTGATCCTTCCTAACCCAATAAGAGTTAATAAATTTACTTATGAAGAAAACCCCAATGATTAAATGTGCAGAAACTGAAGATTTACGAGTTAAATTTGAACTGAACACAAATAATTCAAATTTAACCATTTGTTAAAGGAACACAGCCTCCATTTTTTATGAGCTATGGTGATTGAAACCCTTGGCAACAAAAATCAAGGTTAAGTGGTGGAAGGAAAATGATTGAGTTACAAAAACCACCTATCGAAGATATCACTAGTGATCTCCTTTGTTGGGATGATGAATTGAATGTCGACTAATGTTATGTTGGTCTCCTCTACTCCTCCTATGCCAGGTAGCCCGTAAATGTGACTTGAATCCAATGATGATAACAAATCTCTCCACTGTCAAATGCACTATAGGGTTCGAGGAGGAGTTCAAGTGGAACCCTATCGAATGCTCTACAGAGGTCGAGGAGGGGTTCAAATGGCGCATTGTGGAATGGTGTACAAGGTCGAGGAGGGGTTCAAAATGGGGGGGACATTTTCTTTTCTTTTATTTATTTTTATATGTTTTATTTTGTATTTTTTGTATTATGCTTATATGTCTTATCAAATTTAAGATGATAATTGAAAAGAATTCATATAATGGAAAAAATATATATTATATATTTAAGACCAATTGTCATGTGGTCATTTTTAGTTTAATTTTTATCCCGTGACCAAATTGGTCATTTATCTTGGTCATTTTTAGTTTAGTTCTTATCATGTGACCAAATTGGTCATTTTCTTGGTCATTTTTAGTTAGCTCACTTAAAATTTCTCAATTTTGGTCATTTATTCCTTGAAAAAACTATGGTGACCAAATTTTTTGGTCACCTAGTCACTTATCTCTCATTTTGTACTAGTGTCACTTCCAGGTAATTTAAGTGGGTTACTTCTGTGACTGTTCTCTAGGAGGTCCCAGGTCGTTCCTCTTCCATCAATAGGATAAATTTATGGTTAAGAGACTCAAGAGTTGCATCGTCACCTCGCAAAAAACAGTAGTAGCGATGTTCCACAAACTCAAACCCTGCATCTTTGTCAAACCACTGAGATCCCTTATGGACTATTTATTTGTAATTTAAGAGCTGGACAAGCCACGCCAGAGCGGCCAGAAGCGCAGACCATGAATGGGGGCTCCTACTTCCATACAGGGTACTCTTTTTTATGTGAAAAGGGCATTTGTAAACCTTTAAAACGAATGGGACTTCGCCTTCCAGCTTAACCAACTCACCCTACAAAGGCTCCAGTTGATGCGTCGGAAAAATTATGAAATCCACGTATTTGCCTCAAGGAAGGCCTTTCTGGGATAAAAATGTTCCAAATAATTGATGAGATTCTAACTATTGGTTTAGGGATCTGATGCAGGACATGTAATAGCTTCGATCATTGATGGGATTGAGGTCCTGCCTGGTGGGCATCTGTTTTTCCTAGGATGCTATGGAAGAAGGCCAACCCAGATTCGACGAAGAGGCTAATGAGGAGTATCACCGGATTTGCTTGTTGTTATCATTATTGGGCGTCAGCTGCAGAGGTTTTTGTTGCTCTTTCTTTATTTTGTACGATGGGATGGGCCACCACTGTTGGTTACAGAATTCGACCTCTTCTTGATGAAATGGGAAGTGGGATAGCAAACAGATGCAAATTTGGCTTGGTTTGTTTGGTTGGTGATTCTGCTCTTTCCCGCTAAAAGATAATGAGAGTCGAGTTTCAAAATTCATTTCTTTATCACTACGCACACAATATACCTATCTAACAAAGATGGAAAAATATAATTTCATGGTTTGTTGTGTGTTTTTGGTGGTTTTAGATGGGGTTTGGGAGATTATAAAACCCATTGATAAACATATAATGGGAGAACTAGATTCTAAAACCCATTAATAAATATATATTATAATAACGAACTAAACTATTATTTAGATGAAACCATGATACACCATTTTATAATTAGCATAATTACTTAATTTGTGACTGGTGTTAAGTGCCACAAATTATCTCTTATCCATATCTTATTATCAATTATTACATGTAATTTTTTTATAATTGTTTATTTTGAATTTGCAACGATGTCCATAAAAAAGGTCTTGGTAGTACACATGTCTCATCTTCCTAGATTGCAAATAGTAGGAGGTGAAATAGATTGCAAATTATAGGAGGATGAAATAAGTTCAAGTAAATCACAATAAATGTTGGTTATGTAATGGTAATTTATGGTAATTGTTTTAAGATAAAAAAAATTGTTTGAACAAGGTTTAGTGGAACAAAACTCATGGTAGTTCTCCACGCAACCAAATAAACTCCTCTATCTCGCAGCATGGGAAGCAACAAGTTGAGTAATGTCATTGTCAGAGATGCACACTTATCTCTAAACAAACACACCAAACAATTCATGTAATATTGATTCATCTTTAGCATGTGTGGATGCATCATCAAATTTATAAACATGGTACCACTATACAATGTACCATGAAATTAAGGAGGGTCCCACCCTTCCCTTTTTTCCAACCATCCTACATCATCGTGCATCTAGTGGCCTCCCACAGTTGTCGTAGGTCCTCCAATATTGTAGTGATATTAGTATTTTTCTTTTGAAGGTTTCAACCTCTCAACTCCTCGTATATAGGGACCTTATGTCCTAGGGAAACAACAACAACATCATCATCATTCAATATTTCCTAGTAGAACTAATTGTTTAAAACAATGCTAAATGTTATGTCACTCCTTAGAAAATACCTTCCCTCAACCTTGCCTTCTTCTTCCTTCTCCTCTGTTTGAAACATTGATCTGATGAAAGGTTCTTCCTCAGGTCTAACTCTTAGAGCAAGAAAAGGTGAGGTCCTTGTAGAAGGTGAACCCATGCAGTCCCTTTCATTGTCCCATGTCCTGATATAGTCGTGGGTCTTGAGGTTCTAACGACTCCTTCGATGGAAATTTTGAGTTGGAGAGTGGTATTGCCTCCCTTCTTCTTATCTTTTTCCTGAATAGATAAATGGGAAACTCACATGCATTTTAGGCTTGAATTGGAACAAATTTCAACCTCATGCCCCATAGTTCCATCAAGGTGGTAATTCAATCAACTCAAGTTTTGCCCCATATAAGACTTTCCTTATTGCCAACATTGGTCTAAGGAAAAACACTACAATCTTAGGGACTAAAAGAGGATTTTACAGGTTATGGACTATGGACATCATCCAAAACCACCACACAATCCTTTTAAATGAATATTTTGCCTATAAGTGTTGTATGAGTACCATTTCAAGGTTTTTTTCATTGGGGATTGGTTTTGGGGTTATGGGAATGATGAGAGGAGTAACATATGCATCTTAGAGCCTAAAAGAGGCTTTTATAGATCATGTACCATGCACAAAATACAAAACCACCACATAAGCCTTGTAAAGTTAATCTTGATATGTTTTCCACAGTAAGGATGGCTCTCAGGGCCTTTAACATGGTTTGGGAATCAAAATTGATGTTGTAGACCCTATAATATGCTTCTTTGTGTCTAGGTTAGTCAATATGTTGACTACATCCAACTCCTAGGCTAAACATTCCCTTTGTAGGTTATGTGTGGTAGTCTAGGGAATCAAACATGGAACATGATCCCCAATGGAAATTGTTATGGCCTTAGACCCTGACTTTAGATAAAAAACCATGCCATGGGTGAAGAGAACCATCCTTGGAGTTACAAATCTTTAAATGACCACCATAACTCGCTTGTAATCCAAACATTCCCTATGATGTTAACATACACACATACATATATGCAGTGTAATCTAATCCTTATTCCTAACCCCATAGTCACTAATCTTATACCCCCTAACCCCATTATACCCTCAAATCCTCTAACCCCATACTCCAATAACCCCAATCCCTAATCACATACCCCCTAATCCACTCTAAACAAGTATGCATAGCCTCCTAACATACCTAACCATTGATTACGTTGTGAGAATCATCTTTGTTGTGTGAAACCTTGAAATGATCACCATATCTTGCTCGCATGTCCTAATTTTCATAGTGATGACTTATTTGGCCTTGTTGGCTTCATGCTATTGATTTCCTTTCCTTACTACATTATGTCATCTAATACCAGAAAGCTATTAGTTTACATTAAATATGGATATATTCATGGGCCCATTTGGAAGGATTGGGTGTGGCTGGAGGATTTTGATGGGTCATTGCACAAAGGAACTCTATGCTAAGATTGATAATTTGTTTTCATAGTAGAGTGTTTGAATATGAAATGGACCCTTATTGAATTTTGATGATCAATGTATCTAGAGGTGTTAAGGCATCTAAAGGTATTGATCTTCCTTTAAGCCACATGTTGGGGTGGTTGATTCTATGTAATATTATCACAAGTAAGGATTAGGTAAATCATCATGGTTTCATTGATTGATGTTGTGTGGTGTAGCACAAAATTGCAACAATTAAGCATATCTTGTGGAATTGATAAATTGTTAGAACATTTCGACCTTGGATAGTTGCTTAATATAATATGATACTATTTACTGCTACCTTTCATTAGAAAGTTGCTTTTTGAAGCAGTTTTTTTTAGACCGATTGTTTAGAGCATGTGGGATCAAATCAATGAGCTTATTTTTCTTTTGGTGATGTTAATGTTCTATAACATTTCATGAGGAACCATCCTCGTTCAATTTGAGAGAAGTTTCTACATTCCAATTGGATTTCTCTCTTTAGGTTTCAATTAGAATTGGCATGTTTAGGAAGGATATATTTTCTTTGTTGCTTGGAGGGAAAGAATATATGTTGGTGTTCTTGGCCTATATAGGCCAGTTTGCTACGATCACCCTTTGGATTTTGAATATTTTCTCAAATAACCAGTGACCAGTAATTGACATCTTGTGCCTTTGATTTCTAAAATGTGTTCTAGCAAGGCAGATTTATCATGTCAAGGGACTCCATATGTATGACTGAAATATCCATTCAAATTCAAAAGCACTTTTGCATAAAAAATAGTCATGCAACAACACTTTAAAGAGTCATATTTTTAGATAGGGTTGATCCTAATTTACAAAAGAGGTCTCCAATTCACCAACAGACAAGCATTGCCTTGTGGGAGAAATTAAACATGCACAGATCAAATAAGGAATTGTCTAGGGATAGAAGATAAGCTCTACATATCAATGCAGTTAAGAGGAAAAAATAAAAGTTCTATGTGTTACCTCTCAATTAACCCTCACTTCTTTAGATAAAGTCCTAAAGCTCAAGCAAGACCTTGGAGGAAGTAAGAGGGATTGCCAATGTCACCTTACAAACCCTCTTCACACTTTAGTTCAGCTCTCCTCCGGCTCAAGGGGGGCTTCCCTAGAATAGGACTTACTAGAACTTAGGCAATGGAATTCAAAGTGAAATGAAGAGATATAAGTTTTAGCAAAACAATATGATAAGTTTAAAAAGAAAAATGGATGAGTGGACCGAAGACTAGTGTCTTATCCATTGGGAAAATGGGATCAAATCAAGGTTCAATGGGAGGCCATCTGCCATCGTATTGAAGAAAATATGTCAAATGAGACTAAAACGTACAAGCTACAATTATAGCAATGTGTTGAGGCTTCAACATGTCCATGTTAAATGATTTTGGGATTTGGCCTCCTCCTCCTTTATTTCGATGCAAGCTAGCCTTTTTCAACGAGGCTTCTCAGGAACAAGCTGGTTGTTTTTGTGGTGTTGGGGCTCTCATTATTTTAATGGAGCCAGATCGTCACTCTAATTTATGGTTAAATTGCAGTTGATTGGGGACCAATACGAGAGGAGAGCTATTGGCACTCTGGCATGTCCTATTTTTTTCCAATTCTCAGCATCTTTCTTTACACCATTTTGTTGGTGGCTCTAAACTTATAGTTGATTGGGAGAAAGGTCTATGCTCTTTAAAGGTGATGGAGCTCTCATCTTGGATGGATCATGTTAATCTTCTTCTTAAGGCCTTTCATGAAGTCTATATCATCAATATCTTCAGGGAATTCAATACACATGCAGACGCTTTATCTAGACGCGGTCTTGTGGCCTTAGAGAGGTTTATTCATTTTGAGGAGTGGTGCGGGGGTCTATTTTTTTCCATAGGCAACTTTCCTATTTTTGGCTCATAGATGGAGACCTTTCTCCTCATTTCTATTTTTTTGTACTTAGTGGTTACATCCATCCACATTGTTAAAACTTAATAAATATTGTACAAATTCATTATGAAAACTGTAATTTTTCATTGTCATTGTGACACAATTAAAAATGAATAACATAAACGATTAGTTCACATAAATCGTTGTTAGCTAGTCATATTTATATTCCTGTGACTAAATTAGTCATTTATGATAGTCATTTTTATTTAATCACTTGTTATCTAGTCATATATTTTATCTCGTGACTAAATTAGTCGTTTATCTTAGTCGTTTTTTGTTGGTTCAATTAAAATTGCTCAATTTTAGTCGTTTATCCCTTGAAAAAATAACGGTGACTAACTTTTTTAGTCGCCTAGTCACTTATCTCTCATTTTGTACTAGTGGACAAGTACCAGTTTGGTGGTACATACAATCATTAAAATTGGGTATTATTTATTGCATCCAAACATTATTTAGGTGCAAAATTGATTTCATTATATAAATAATCTATTTTTAGAACATCACATCCCCTTATGAATATCGTTATCAACTACATACAAAAGTTACAAGTTGTCAATGTTTTCATAAGAAGGGGGTTTTAATCACTCTATCTATTCTTTGTCCGGATAGAAGTGTTTTATAAGCATATTTTGGATTTTATTGATAGTCATGTAAGATAATCATGGTTGGTTGTATTGGGATTCCAATAATCACCCCCTACATTTCCGCATTCTTGGAATCCCCAAACCTAACTACCCTATAATAAATTATCATAACCCCAAGGGTTGGCTCAATGAGTTGAACCATATGTCAAAAATGGCCCCATTGCAAAAGAAGACCACATGGAATTTTGGGAAGTTGCATTGCCTGCCATGGACATCCAACTTGAGACCTAGTTCACTACGGAACCATCATTTAGAAGCAATGATTCGGTTGGACCAACAGGCCATAGGGGTGACATAGAGAGCTTTAGGGTAGATCCTCACGTGGTATGTTTTTGGTGGATATGATTCTTGATTTTTTTCTTTCTGTGTTTGTGGTAGTGTATGCAATGTGCATATCCCTATTCAAAATTTGTTTTGTTGGCAAATTCTGTGTGTATATGATTAAATTGTTTTAATTTTATGTTTATGTTATTGTCATATGTGTGTATGTCTTTTTCTGAAAATTATATTATACATGTAGCATTTGTGGTGTTTAATGTCATCCACTTCTAGTCCTAGGGAGAAATAGGTGATATATTTACAATGAATATATTAGTCTCATGAATGGTAGAAGTGTTGTTAACGTTTATATGAAACAACCCACAAAGTTGCACCACAAAGAGTGGAATCCAAAATTAGAAGACTAACATGCTAGGTGTGAAAAATAATCATTTCACCAAAATTTCCAGGGGAGTTGCTTTAGTGTTTTATTTTTGAAATTCATGATGGGTGCTCGGTTTGTTGAAAATTCCCTAGACTTGCACCTATGTTTATCCTTCTAAAATTCATGAGGGGTGTGTATTAGTCTAATGTCATTTCAGCAGCGAGATATTTATTAACATCCATCTCCATGCAAAGTATAGCAATGGAGATAATCACATTTCTTTAAAGAGTACCATGGGATGAGACAGTAACTCTATGAATTGATTATGAAATTCATTTTACTATTTTGCATATGAGAGTCATTCTCTAGAATAGACTCCAAATTAGACAATTATAGAATTTAAGTTGACATACGCATCCATATCTACCCAGTTATAATTAGCTAATTCTGGCCCAAGTCTTCCGTTGTTATAAATGGAATACATTCTCTTTTTAAATCAGATCATCATATACAGATTCTGTTTTTGTTTCTAATGAGGCTCATTCACAATTTGGGTTAATCCCAAATTTCTTCACTGTAAATGACATGGCATGGATAAATTTACATGTGGAGCATTATGATTGGTATATGTTGTATGAGCCTCAAATGAATCCAATTTTCAAGTCTATTGACAAACTTGTGTAGGAACAAAACACAAAGAAACAAATTAGCTCAAGTTATATCCCTAAAACTGATATAGAATAAACTTAATAATCTATCTAGCCTGGGGAGAGCCTTCTGCAAGTAAAATCAAACAAAGAAACCTTAATGTATTTGAACATGTAGACATAATGTATTATCAAATAGTTATTTATTGATTTGAAGCATTTGTTTCCTTGAATAAAAGTTAATAAAGGATTGGACCTCAAAACTTATTGAACTTCATTAAATCTTGTGTTGAGTCTTTGACAGGTTCTTGGCATTTTAAAAAATAGGGAGTTGAATTTTCTTAGGGAAGCAAACCTCAAACCAAAATAGAGTATTATTAATTCTAAGGTTAAGTCTATTTAAATTATATGTAGTTCAAGAAACACAAAGTTTGAGCTCGTCACCAACCCATCCATGATGATGTCATTCATGACAGCAAAGAGTTGTCCCAACCATTTGGATAATCCCACATGTCAAGATGGCATCAATAAAGTGATTCAAAATGACACATGAGTGCCTCTAAGTGTGTCATGTGGAGTGGAATTTCCGAGGTATTTGAATTTTTTCATTTCAAAATTTGTCCAAGTATCCAAATTGTACTTGAGGCATAGATGGTGTGTATGTAACAAAATCCCTTAGCTCCATGAGCCAAAGAAATATTTGGACTTCACGTTTATTTTCCTCACACAAATTTTCCTATGGATGCAACACTAGGATTGGTTCTATTTGATACTATCCTAGGTATTGTGAACTTGGGTAGATCTCAAAGTTCATGCATCTTTGGACCCATATTATAATTTTTTTCACAAACCTAAAATTAAACTAAAGAGTAATTCATAATAACATTTTCAATGGACCCAAAAGTAATCAAAAGTCTTTATTCAAAATAATTCAGGTCCAGAAGATGGAATACATATTCAAAATCATATGTAATAAATGAATGAAGAAGAAAATTTTCCAGATCACTTCGGATCCTTACACATGGAACCTATTCAGAAAAATCCTAAAGGAAGTTGTGGAACTTGGAGAGTGTTATGTCAATGATGCTAGGATGTAGCAATGGTTGATTGGAACACATGGTGGCAGATGTTCATTAACTCATACACATGTATCTTCGACATGGATGGAACACATAATTCTATGAGTGGTTGTAGTTGTCATGTATTTTCTTTTATCTTCGTGCCCTATGGTTTTATGTGCTCGAAATACATGCATGAAAATATTTTAAATGCATGTTATTTGATCTTAAGTTTGAGAGGTTAGATAAATATCTAGGCTTGTGCATTTTAGGTTGTACAATTCTCTTTATGAACACAATAAACCATCAAATCATATTTATGTGATCTCTACCTTTACCAATCGTACAAAAATTAAATTCCATCATACAAAAATTTACCAATGGACCTAAACTTTACTTAAATGAATTTGAGGAGCCTTTTCGGATCTCTAAGGTTGTGTGGGAACTCTATGATAGATAAGTCACACAAATCCTTTTATGGACCCATCCTTGAGTTCAATCTTGTTTGAAGTCTCTTTCAATCCAAGATCCTATATAGGTGGGGATCTTTGTGTTTTATATTTTGCGCTCAATATGATACTAAAATGGCCCAAATTTAAAATAACTCTAAATTAAGAGTAATAAATTATGAATAGGAATTGAGTCAAAAAATCAAAATTCCACTCTTTTCTTAGCTTCATCTCCAATATTCAAACTATGTATTTGAGCTTTCTTGAATTGTACCTCTTTGTAAGTTTTGGCTCCCCCAATGAATTTTCATCTTTCCAATATTCATGTTTATAAGTCCAAGTAAATTCAACTTCTTTACAATGTGCTTATACTATAGCCTTAGTATTGTTCCTCCTGAACCTCCCCTCCCTAAATTTGTGTTCATGTATGGCATAATCTTGCATGTCAACAAAATTGGCATTCCCAAGACCATGCATTCCAATATAGATGGGATGATTCAACCCACCATTTTTGTGAGAACTTAATGCCACATTGAAACCATTGAGAATAGTTTGATTCAAAATTTATCTCATGAGTAGTCTATTTGGAATGAAATTGGGTAATAAATGAAGTGTCTCGATTTCCCTATATACCCAACTATACGCATAGTGTTCATCCACATACCAATTTTCAGTTTTATTTAATAAAATCATGGATTCCTAGAATAACTTGGTTTCTTCCTTGTAAAATATCAATTCATACAAATGTGAAAATAATGATCACAAATTCAAGTTGATTTTCTCATATGTTTGTGTTTCCACAAGTGTTAATAATATACCTATACTGGGGATTCAACAAGATTCCAACACAAATATTTTCCCTTGAAATCATTCCTAACACAATGATATCCATCATTTATGAAGAAATGTAAAATTCATTTGGATAATCAGGAAAACAAAGAAGAGCGATCTCCTAGCCTTTTCTTCTAGCAAGCCCCCTCCCAATAAATCGAACTGGATGAAGGTATCCTGAAACTAAATGTTCCCATCGAGTGTGTGTTCTGTTGCACCGTAGAAGGTGTATTGTTACATAAAGAAATCAGAGGTTGTGTTGGGTGCATATGATCTAAGCGAAAGGGCTCTCCATCCTCTCCAAATGGGGCAATTGATCGACCCTAAAGGTAAGGTATAAAAAGCAAGAAAAGTCCTAAATAAAGCCGGTGAGTATCACTATCAAAAATATCCCAACGCATGGGACATTTCCAAACCCCAAAACTATCCTAACCCAAGTCCACGCAGAGCATTTCCAAACCCCCAAACACTCAAAAAAAGAGCTCAATGTGCTCTGCAGATAAGCAATTTTAAAAGATTAAGTGTTTTGGTTGATGTTTGAACTTACTAAAGACATATTGGTCTCCTTTCTGGTGGTCTCAATCTCCTCTAGGTTCAGAATTGGGTGTAGAAGTATGTGGGTCTCCTCCAGTCGAACAAGCGCAATGGTATCTTTTGGTGTGTGGTCTCGATCTCCTCTGGGCGCAAAACTGGGCGTAGAAGTATGTGGTTCTCCTCCTCTTCTGGTGGGTGGTATCTTCTGGTGCGATCTCCTTCTCCTCTGGTTCAGAATTCCATCGCACGGGTTTATCCTTGAGTTCTATCTTAATAGCATAAAATGACAATGTAAGTGTAAAACTTTTATCTCTTATGCATATTTTTTATATTTTTATTTATATTATGTTTATTTCTTTTATCTATTTATTTTTATTTATCTCTTTTATATTTTTATTTATCTCTTTTATATTTTTATTTATATCACTCAAATGTTGGGAACTAACCATGTCTTTGATTGACTAATTGCATAAGTAATAATAAACTATGCATAAAAGTTGTCTAGAGGGGTACATAGCTTCTCTGTTGGGTCATTGGAAATGCCTCAAGGGGGTGTATTTCTCTCCTGGATTGATCACTATGCTGGCAAAGTCCTCCTTCCCATGGCATTGTTCTTGGGGAACATGTCCTTCATCCTTATCAACAAGATATGATAACCCTATTGAGATTATGTCTAAACCCTATGTCTAGAGGGAAAACTAAATATTTTAAATATTTTGAGTATCAACTATGGAAATTAAATGCAAATTTATATAGAGGGAATCTATGTACTTGGTGGGGTAAAAGGTATATATTGTTGAAAGGATTAAAAATGGTAGATATAAGTAATTATTTGAATTCATTCCATATTATTATAGGGAGATGGAAGTGCTGATTTGAGAATACCTTCAATGTTTTCACAATTATTCATAAAAAAAATGAACCAATGGAGTCACCAAC
>BSBM01000236.1:9815000-9827500 GCA_027924585.1 Larix kaempferi | reverse complement strand
GCAATCAAATCATTATTTAATGTTTCCAAATAGGAGAGAAAAATTACTAAAAAGATGTACTAAATGGAAATTATATACGTAAATAATTACCTTAATGAATTTACGCCAGTCATGAGTTTTAACACTGCCAAAATAACCTTTTTCCATTAATATATTTTGTATGTTTGACGAAAACCCCGTCGGAAACCTTATTTTCTGAATGACCTCTTTTATAGCATCGCTTTGTTGCTCTATCAATAACCATGGAAGACTAATATTTCGGTCGCCATCTCTGGAATTGGAAATAATTACACTTTGCAATGCATGATTGGCTCTGTAATGTCACTACAAATTTTTCCAATTTTATCTTTGTCAGACCTTCCATATAATATTCTCCATATCATTTCTATTACATTCTTCCTGATATGCATTGTATCGAACAAATGAGTTATTTGTAGGTGCTCATAGTAATGCAACCTACTTAATTGTATGGGATAACTCTTCAGTCCTTGTAGAATCCCATTCATGCCTTAAAGACATTCATTAAACATAAATGAAAACACATTAACAATAATTCATGACACCCATGGTAGAGAAAATTCAGTAAAAATATAAAAATCATAATATTACGTGTTTATATATGCTACATATACAATTTGCATACCTCGAGGATTTCTATTATATTCCAACTTGCATAGGTGAGGTGTCATTCTTCGTGGTTTCTTTCCATTCTCCTCTTTACCATTGAAATTTTTTTCTCAGTAGTTCGATACCTATGGTTCTTAGGGATGAAGTCCCTGTACTCATCAAACACCCTCTTTGCTAAACTTCTTGAACGACGAGATTTTATCCTAGGACCACATACTGGACATGCAAATTTACCCTTTGTTTGAAGACCTGCAAGATATATGTATTAATGTTATAGCATCAAAATATTATTAATTTAAAAAAAAAATGCATGTTATTTACCTTAAAAACATATAATTTTAACAACGTGCAACCGAAAGTTACATACCACAAAAATGTGTTAACCTGGGAGCGTCATGAATTGTCCATGCAAGTATTCCATGGAACTGAAATTGTTTATTCCCTATTGGTATTGAGATTTCATACATAGTGATGCCAACCCATAACTTCAATAGCTCATCGATAAGAGGCTCAATATATGCATTTATATCTTTAACTCAGAACTTACCTAATTGATCATTCAACATACAATATTGATATTTAGTTATGTGTCCCAATATATAAAAGGTATTCTCATGCAGCAATTAAACAAAAAAATTCATGAAATAATATAATTACTTTAAAAAACATACATGTAATAATCATTGCCAACATTTTGTGCTATCTCTTTATCGTCATCCAAGGAGGAAGGTTATTGTTTATGACAAAAACAGGCCACACTGAGTAAGTAGAACGAAGCTCACCAAATGGATTGAAACCATCAGCTGCCAATGAAAGTCTAACATTATGAGGTTCATCTTTAAAAATTGGCGATTTTTCTTTGATGTTCTTCAATGCAGAACCATCTGCAGCCATTCAAAGAAAACCATCTTCAATTATGTTCTTTGCATGGTAATCCATAAATTGTGCTATACTTTGGCACTGGAATAGTCGTTGGAAACATGGAATTATGGGAATATAACAAAGAACTTTGTGAGACACCATTTTTGTTACTTGATCAGTTCGATATCTACTAATTTCACATTGTGGGCATTTGTTTTCTGATGCATAATATCCATAATATATAATATGATCATCAGGACATGCATCAATAGCTTGATACTCCATTCCAATTTCTTTCATAATCAAGAATACCTCTTGAAATGTGCGTGGTAAATTATTTGACGGTGGTAATAGAATATCACCCAACAATCTCCAACATTGAAGAAAAAAAAAAAAAGGTAAACAATATACGTCATAAATATTGCATATCCCTAATTTACGAATTAATTAACACTTAAAATAGAGGAAAATAGTCAACTTTACATACCTTAGGAGCTGTGTGAAACAAGTGCTTGATAAACCATTCAAAACCTCCAAGTTCACCAACAACAATATAGAAAATAGAATATTGGTTGTTGATCCTTCATAAAGAGGTTCTTGGGACTTCTCGAGTAGAGGAACATCATGAATATCATGGAGGTTGTCCTCATCCAATGGAGAAAATGTGTCTTGGACCAATCTATTTATCTCATCTTCTCCATTTGTATCAATAACATCATCTTAGTCCATAGGATCATTAAGAACTCGATCTTCAATATCTTGATCTCCATGTTCATCACCTTGTAAAGTAGTATTTCTACTATTATGTGGCAAATATATCTCTAGCGGTCGATATTTAGGGGGAATTGTCTTTATATTTACAAAAAATGTAATAACGTTAGTGCATAATATACAACACATATATTTAAAATGATAAAACATTCTGTGAATACATGATCAGTACTATTACAAGAATTACATTATGTAATGAATAATGTCTTACCAAGGGATGATATTCATACCCCCCTTCAGCATGCCCCTTCTCCTTACAATGTTTTTCAGTTGTTGTTCTTAAATTTTTTCTCATTCGCAAACCTCTGCAATCATTGCAAGGGAAATAACACTTTCCATCACCATTCGCCTCCAATGTTGCCTTAAACTCAGCATACCTCTTATTATTTTCTTCCCAAGTATATTTATTTGACATTCTAATAGCCTATAAGAACAAAAAACCTCAATCAATATATAAGTAAATTGAATAGATTATATATATTAAAGGAGACAGAAAATTAAAGGACATGACATGGAAAGTGAAAAATATAATTGGTAAATGTCCCTCCATATATATGGTCCATAAAAATAGATCATGAAAATGAATAGTCAACTCACTTTAAATTTTTCTCCACATGGGGAGAACAAGTTCCTTGTGGGGTGTTTATAACCTTAGATTTACATAAGTAAGGAAACCAAAAACCACATAAAAAACTATGATT
The DNA here is from genome assembly GCA_027924585.1 of Larix kaempferi. Taxonomy (NCBI): domain Eukaryota; kingdom Viridiplantae; phylum Streptophyta; class Pinopsida; order Pinales; family Pinaceae; genus Larix; species Larix kaempferi. The sequence continues at coordinate 9,824,540 of BSBM01000236.1, read as the reverse complement.
CAAAAAACTGACACCGCAAGATATGTTGGATGGGGCTAATATGGAATTATTCGTGATATAAGCAAATAGGGAATTATATATCATATAGATTTTATATTTTTAGGTAGAGGTATATTATGACAACATGGATGGAAAACTTTGAATTTAGTAGAAGTGACTATCAAAGTTTGAACGAATGCACCTTTGTGGTCTCATTGGTTATCTATGAGGGGGCTAGTTAAATCTAATTAGATAGTGTTGAAATATACAATGATGGTCGCACTATTTACAATGACGATGATTTCATCATCAACATCATCATCATCATCGTCACTGATGATGATGATGATGATGACGACGACGATGTTGGTGTTGTTTTATGATGATGATGATGATTACTGACGATGACGATGATGCTTACGATGATGATGATGATGATGTTCTTGATGATGATGATGATAATGATGAGAATGATTATCATGATGATGATTAGGATGGTGATGATGATGATTGTCATCGACCCAATGTCGTTAGCATCACCATCACTAGCGTCATGTTCCAAGTTGCTAGGTTGATGTGTGAGTTGTTGCTAGTTATACACTATACTAGATCAATTTTTAAACGATTGTAGGAAAGGGATGGAAAATAAAACGTGATCAATACATAAGTTATGTATCATAACATTCCAATTTCAGTACTAACATTGGAAATTATATTAATTCCATGGATTATGGGTGCTATATTTATTGTGATTTGTTATCTATGTGACTTATCATCAATTGTAATTTTTTGTACAATGTCCTAAAGTAGGGCATGGGAAACATTCAAACTTATAGGCCCAAGGTCAATGTAAATACTTTTAAAATGGGAAGAGGTATATTCTAGTATTTTCTTGAAGTCATAACAATTTATGAATCCAAAATAGGCATAATCCATAATCCCTTGAAATAGCTAATTTTAGATCTATCTAGCTTGGAGATCTCCTTGATATTATTTTTCATTCACCTAGATAGAACCAAAGGATACTAATAAAAAACATAGAAGGAGAAAAAAAAACATTTTAACACAAAAGACCATTTAAAAAATTACATTTTATCATAAATGAAAATTTAAAAATTACATTTTAACACAAATGACCATTTAAAAAATTATATTTTAACACAAAAATCCCAAACTACATAAACATTTGCTCCATTGCATTGAATCCCTAATGGAACACAAAGGGCGCAAACACAAAACCGACTAGTGCATTGCATTCCAACTAACTTGGAAAATGAAGGAGATAAAAAATTCGATGTGTTAAACCAATACCGGACTCTTGAAATCACAGAACAAACAATTAGCAGAACAATTGTTGCAACTATATCAAATAATTTGTGGAAATATGTCTTAAGAACATGTATTTATAGATCAACGAGCGTTGCAGTTCCGATGAAAATGCACAATGATCAAATTTAAAAAATAACAAAAATATAATGACCGTTACTGTGGTAACTGTTGACGTTGCACGTGTAAATGTTTTTGTCGCTATAGCGATGGACTCATGTATGTTGCTATAGCAACGCATATTCGTCGCTATAGAGATGAAATGATACTTTTGTCGCTAGAGCGACGATTATCGGCGGCCGAAACATTTTTTTCAAAATTTTTATCTGTTTACCCACGAAAGTTTCTATTTTAACTTATTCATGGCAATATTTCATGGAACTTTTGAGACATATGTACTAGTGGGAGGAGTTCTTATGCAAGATCACCATGTGGTTTGCTACAAGTCAAAGAAGTTGAAAGACCATGAGAAGAACTATACTACCCATGATTTAGAGCTTGCAGCCATAGTGCATGCTTTGAAAATCTGGAGGCACTATTTAATGGGAAGAAATTTTGAACTGAGGACAAACCATTGGGGTCTGAAATATTTGTTTGAGAAGCCAACATTAAATGTTGGGCAAGCAAGATGGCTGAAATTTTTATGTGAATTTGATTTTGAGATCAAACACATAAAAGGTAAGGAAAATAAGGTGGTTGATGCACTTAGTAGAAAAGTACATGAAATGCATGTGGCAACCATTAGTACCTTCCAATCAGATTTGAGGAAGCATATTGTTAACTGTATTGCTGAAGATGAACTGTATGTGCAAGTAAAAGACAAATTACAACAACAAAATTTAGAAAAGAGGTATGAAGGTTACAACTTGGAAAGTGACGTACTTCTTGTTTATAAAAACAGAATCTATATTTCTAATGTGGCATATTTGAGAAGGATTGTTATGGATGAAATCCATAAAATGCCATATTCTGGTCACCCGGGATACCAGAAAACAATTGCTACAACTAGAAAGCAATATTTTTGGCTAGGAATGAAAAAGGACATTGTTGAGTATATTTCTAAGTGTATGAAATGTTAGCAAGTAAAGGCTGAACATCAACACCCAATAGGTTTCTTGCAACCTTTTCCAATTCCGGAATGGCAATGCGAAGTGATTTCCATGGATTTTATTACAAGTTTTCCAATGACAGTGAGGAAGCACGATTCCATCACGGTTGCGGTGGATAAATTATCTAAGGCAACACAGTTTATACCAGTTAAATCAATGTATAAAATGGATGCCATTGCAAAGATTTTTATGAAGGAAATTTTCAGATTACATGGTTTTCCTAAGGCAATAATTTCAAACAGGGATACCAAGTTCACCTCAAATTTTTGGAAAGGTATTTTCATTGACATGGGTATGCAGTTGAACTTTAGTACTGCCTACCATCCACAAAAATATGGGAAACCATAAAGAGTAAATTAGGTGCTTGAAGACATGCTACGCATGTATGTGATGGACAAACCATTCAAGTTGGAATATTACCTGCACTTGGTAGAGTTTGCATACAACAACGAGAAGCAAGCATCATTATGCATGATTCCATTTGAATATTTGTATGGAAAGAGGTGCATAACAACAATTACTTGGGATAATCCAGTGAACAAAATTGTACTTGGGCCAGAATTGCTTAAGGAAATGGAACAAGAGGTTGTAAATATTAGGCAAAATTTAAAGATGGCCCAAGATAGACAAAAAAGCTACACATATAAGAACCGAGTGCATAGAGAGTTCAGGGTTGGGGATCATGTTCACCTCATAGTGATTCCAAGGAAGAGTTCCTTGAAGCTTGGAATTTGTGCCAAGTTATCACCAAGATATTGGGGTCCATTTGAAGTGCTTGAGAGAATATGTCCAGTTGCATATAGAATTGCATTACCTACTAACACTAGAGTTCATAATTTTTTTCAAGTTCTTTGCTTAAGAAATATGTACATGATCCTAACCATGTGATTGATTGGGATGTGATCCAGGTAGAACCCGAGGGAGAGTTCCAAACCGAGCCACTATGCATCCTAGACAGGAAAGTGACATTGCTCTGGAACCGAGCCATCGGATAGGTAAAGGTGTAATGAAATCACTTCGGTCCCAATGAGGATACGTGGGATTTGGAGGATGTCATGAGAAAGGTATATCCATTTTTGTTCTAATTTCGAGAAAACACCAAGGACGATGTTATTCCAAGGGGGAGGGGATCGTAATACCCCTATTTTTGACTTGGAATGTATTTATCTAAAATTATGTAAATGATGTAAATATGCTAGTGCAAATTCCTAGTACAGATCTCAAGGCCAAGGCCCGACTAGTGAATGGATAGGCATGTATGATGTATATATTTATTTGCACTGTTTGGTTGGCTTTTATGCTGATTTAGAATATATGTAAATATTATGTGCATAAATAATAAAATGGTCCGACAATGGTTGTGTAAAGAGAACCAAAGGGGTTGTTATTCCACCATAGGGGAAGATGAAATGGGTTCTATGGGAGAATAAATCCTTGCTACCAAGTGTCAACCATAGAACTCTCCCAAATTCTTTCATGTGCTTTGAATAATCCATTATATCCTTTTTTGACTATTTTCCAATCATTAATGCATGTGTGAGGTTGGTGGGAAAAGTCACCTCATGTAGTTATTGAAGCATGGGGCTGACTGCACTTTTTTTATAGTTCTGTCATGACATAATTCATTCTGCAACTACTAGGAGTCCTTTCTTCTACTATCAGAAGCTAGGTCAGTTGTCTTTTCACCATTTTCTCATATCTCTTGGAGTCAACCCTCATTCTGTCATTATTATTTTCATGCATATCTACCTAGGCAGAGCTCTCCATTGTTTTCCATTAACTTACCATGTTGTTTTCAACCTAGAAATTAGAATTTGGAGACCATGCTACATATTTGGAAGTGAAAATTTATGGTTGTAGCTAAGCAGAGAGGTTGGGAAAGCTAAGAAACATTACCCATCTAGTTTTGTTGCTCGTAGGTTCTTTGGAAAACACGAATTAAGGCTACAGGTGGTTCTATAGAAGCACTTATCATATTGGACTTCTTCTATACACAGACTGGAAGCACCTAGAAAGATGGATTGCCTAAGAGAATCGTGGATTAGTGAAGGGGATGCCTGAGCTAGAAGGGTGTTGTGTGGGGTAGGTATTGTTGAAGCCAAAGTTGTGGGGGCTGAGTGAGACCCCTGTAGAGCTCTTTATGGGAATTTCGATAAGCACAGAGAGAAGAATGGGTTGTGGGATTAGAGAGAGAAGCATATAGGAGTTTCCTTCGCCCTAGTGGCCTCATATCCAAGCTTGGGGATGGCCTCTCAGCATAAAGAGTATATGTTGGATAGATTTGCTATGGTTGGGTGGAAAATTGCTCTTACACAGCCAGTTTCTTGGATCTGCATTGGATAAATATAACTATTCTCATGCACTTGAATTTGCAATGTTTTTATTTGATGCATGTAATGTTTATGCTTTTATTTGCATGCTAGATGTGTGTGGATAGGTTTTAATTATGTTATGCATGTTTATTTACGTTTCTACACATGACATTTTATATATTGAAATTCGTATTATGGATTTGGGGTGAAATTTGAGAGCCCGAATTCAGTTGATGTCCCCTCCCAATGGTCGGATTGGGTGAGGGGGACGATACAGGTGGTTCTTCTCTCCTTAATGTAACTGTGCACTCCTTTCTAACCTCCTCACCCATATCTCCATGGATCATTTTTATTGAGCTTTCAATGCTACCTATTAGTTCTTCTACCAGAATACTCTTCGGCGTGATTGCAAAATTCAAACTGTATTCCAATACCCTAAGGGAGGTGACGTCTAGTTCATATTTTTTAATATTTAACACATTATATTTTATGCAAAATTTATGCTTTGGTGGATGGTTTCATTCAATAAAAGACTTTTTTTCTATAGTTATACCTCTTCATTATGTAACAAACTAATTCAAATTAGACAATGGATTTTTAAAGTGAATGGATATGAATCCTATCCTGGAAGGAGATTTTATATTTGAAGTAAATAATGGACCACAAAATTCGATAATATTTAAAAGTTGAAGATGATGATTTTATATAAAACTTAGGGTTCGAAAGAGACTCTACAAGTAATAGAAAACCATTTAGAGAATATTTAAAAGTCTAAGATGGTGATTTGTTTATAAAATGTATTCTTTTGTAGAGGGTTGCTAGCAATATCAAACCATTTAAAGAAAATTTCAGAGTTCAAGATAGTGGTTTTATATAAAATTTATGCTTTTTAGGAGAATCCATAGTTAATAGCATACCATTTGGAGAAATATATGTACTCACCAAAAGTAAGTTAGAGTTACACTAGAAACCAAGAAAAATGGTTCACACTTTGTTTGTAGGTATACCTCTTCACTGTGGAACACATTGATTGACATTATCCATATTCAAACTATCTTTTGTGTACTTGTTATTATTGATATGACTAATTGCACTTCTAGGTGGATGGACACTGATGTCCTTGAATAATTATTTTTTCTTAGTTGAAATAGAAAAAACTTAAATTCAATATTAGTTTCAATTTTTTATTGAATTTCCATATAAAAAAAATAACTAATGAAAACATTTTAAAGGATTGATTTGCAAGTCCAATTATATATATATATTTTGATGGTACAATATTTGTTACTTTTTATTATGTTGAATTTTTTTTGTGGAAGGGTTTATTAAAAACACAATAATAAGAAATTCAATTATAGAATTGTGTTCAATATTAAATAGTTTGTATAAATGTTTTGAAATACTGTATTTAATGGTAGTTGTGAGTGTATAAACATAATTCTTGTAGACAACTCCATGGAAAGTAATCTATGGGACAACTAATCTATAGGAAGATGAAAATACCTATATAATTACAAAGACTTGTAATTATGTAGAAACACAATTATAGTGGATGACACCATGGAAATTAATTTATGGGATGACTACAAAGACATTAATATGAAAACATGAATGACGAGTAATTGTAGGTGATTACCCTTGTTTTTAAAATGAATGATATACATTAAATTTGATTAAAAATTAAGTGCAAAATTGGATTTATAAAGTGAAAAAGTAAGTGCAATATAGGATTCCAAAATTGCAAAATGAAATTCTAAAAGTGTCATTATTGAATCCAAAAGTGTAGTTTAGGAATCCAATATTGACACTTTTGAAACTCGGTTTTGCACTTTAGAAACTCCAATTTTGGATTTTAGAAATATATTTTTGTTCGTATTAAAAAAGGCTTAATTGTAATTAATTTAAATTTAATGGAATAGGGTTTTCAAGTTCATAATTGAAATACAACAATATTAATGACATGAAGAAGACTACATGATTTATTGAGTATTGACTAGCAATGGAAATTATTACTAAAGACATTCAATGACATTGTTTCCATAAAGAATAAAGTGTGTATTAAATGTTTCCATTGAAGATTCGAGGGTGTCAACTAATGTCAAGTCATAATTAGTGTGAATAAAGTTGAATGGAAAACACCTTAATTCCTATGCATATAATTCAACATAATGAGTCATAGGTAAAGGTAATCGGTGAGTCACAATGTGTATTAATCACTGATGCTTTAACTACATATGTTCATCAAATCATTGGCATTTTCATGGTTAATGTTCTTGAATCTTATCATGTTTTTTAGAGAAGATATTGGTCATAAAAATTGCAAGGAAATTTGAAACTAACCAATCTCATCTATGGATGCCTTGGAAACGAAATCCTATTCAAACCATAATATATTGAGAAAGGAACATGAAATACATGGCCATGGAACTTGAGGGAAGAAATGAACCCATTATGTTTTTGTAAATAGGCTTTAGGAACTTCTAACTTCACCCTCTCCATCCAATAAACAATATAATCTCCTTCATGCAACTCAATATGTTGTTTATTTAGTATACCATAGTGGAATTAGATTATGTCAAGAAAATTGTTATAGATGTAGGTGCTAGCATTTGGAATTTGTATTTTGATAGTTCTAAATCATAGGAAGGCATGGGTATTAGTTGTTTTCTTATTGAACCAAATGGTAGGCACACCTTAGCTTCTTGTAATCTCAAGTTTGAATGCACTAAGAATACCGCCAAGTATAAGGCCTTGGTCCTAGGACTCTAAAAGACCCTTGATTTGAACATTATATGCCTGGAGGAATTTAGTGGTTCAAAAATCATTCCAAAGTAGTTTAAAATTATATTTGTTTTCATTCACCTCACTTGAAAGGTTACCGTGAGGAAGTATGGAATCTAATTTATAAATTTGAATATTTTAACATAAATTTCATTCCTCATGGAGAGAATAGATATGTCAATGTGTTAATTGGTGCCTATGTTCATTCATCCCTATTGGAATATGTATTAAATAACAAGTTCTTTGTTGAACTTTTTTCTAAACCTTCATTGCTAGATTATGTTACAAGTTGGAGGTGTTTAGTGAAGGTCAAAACCATTGAGTTTTTTTACCAAAGAGGGCATGTTTAATGGCATGGTTATTGATAATAATAAAAAATGCAAAATGTTTGAATGAGTAAAAAGATGAGGTGGTCAATCTAAAGACAAATAAGATGCTCAAGAATGATGTAACACTTGAGAATATATTTGACCTATAAGACGGTTTCAAGAAGTCTATAACGATTAAAAAAAACTCCACCATGCAATATCTTAGGATTGAAGAGGATCCAAATATAATCAATCTAGGTTATTTTTGTTTAGAGGTTAAAAGAAGATCTTATATCAAGCTATTTAAATTGCATAGAGATGTATTTTCTTAGACATACCAAGAATTGAAGGCGTATGACACAATAATTATTCAATAGGTGATACCATTGAAGAAAACAACTAATCCCTTTCAATAAAAAATGTGAAAGGTTAATCCATCATTAGAAACATTGATGCAAAAGGAGTTGAAGAAGTTTCTAGATGCAATCATTATGTTTCCAATGCACCATTAGCCATGAATTGAAAATCTTGTTCATGTTAAGGAACAAGAGTGGTGAAAATAGGCCTTGTGCCAATTTTAGAAACCTTAAATAAGCATAAGAGAAATATAATTATTGAGTTCCACCTATGGAGTCAATTTTGAAACCTTTAATGGGATCTAAAATGCTCACTCTAGGATGGATTTTTGGGATCTAATCAAGTTCTTGTCTCAAATGAAGATATATCGAAAATTGCTTTCAACACCAAATGGAGCTATTCATGTGTAATGGATATAGCTTTCATAGGCCTTATAAATCAAAATGTAGTTGTCTATATGGACAATATTGAAATTAAAGCTATTTTTAATAGATGTAGAAAATATGGGATCACACTACATCCCAATAAAAGCATTTTCATTATTGCATAAGGAAAATTACTTGGGCGTATCATTTCAAAATACATGATATTGGTATATTAAAAAAGAATAAAATCTATAACGGGTTGGTGCAAGGTAATGATACCCAAGTATGACATGTTAGTTGCAATGACATGCTGGAAAAATAGAAATATTATCATTAAAATGAATTATTAGAGGTACCTGCAAAAAAATTTCGAATTAGGTGTAAAAAGATGAAACGTAGAAAAACGGATGACCTTCCGGAATATATAAATTTTATTTATGGAAACATGGTATAACCACCCCAAAATGTCATTATTTTAAGATTGGTATGTTATTTTTTCTCTAAAACATAATGCACATGTTTTAGTTGAGCCACCTATTTGTTATGTAAATTGTCAATTTATGAGGAAAAAATATGTAGAGGCATAGGAAACAGAAGAATCTTGTGCGGGGCTATTTTTCCAAAATTTTAAAAGTTAATTTAATATTTTTTTTAAATTACAAAAGTCAATGAAGCCTTAAAAAGACATGGTCAAGTGTTGGTCCACCATATGATGGTCTGAAAATAATCAAAAAACTTTTTTTTTTTTATCTTGTAGGTATTCTTGTACTCTTGTGCGGGTTATTTTCCGTTCTCGAAATAGGTAAGATAATCAAAAGTTATAGGCCAAATAAACGACCTATTTTTTTACAAATTTAACATGAGTGCAGTTAAAAATGAATTAAAAATAGAAAACAACAACAGATCTATTCCAAAAACATATAGTTAGAATCTGCACATAGAGCTCGACAAGTGTGTGCGATTTCATCTGTAGTGCACTAGTGGAGCATATGCGGAACTAGGT